>BPLR01013436.1:0-24234 GCA_021605095.1 Caerostris extrusa | reverse complement strand
GCTGCCATTGCCGCTGTTAAATTCAGTTTTTAAGTGGAATTTTAGTTATATGCAGTTTTTGTTTTTGTTAAAAGGAATAGAAACTTGATATATTTTTTATTGAAGGGATTGTTCTTTGAAATAAATATAGATATTCATGATTTTTATTGTTTTGGGATTCAGTTTTGAACAATTCCAATAATATCCTTGCATTTTAGCAGACTTAGCATTATCCAGTGTATATTTCTGAGTAGAAGAAGGTAAAATGATGCTTTCGATAGAATTTGAAGTGTAATTGCATTGAATTCGTATCGTATTGGAGCAAATTAGGAGATGCTATTCAGGCAAAAACCGACACTTATACCAAGACACTTAACATTTCCATCGATCTTTTTTAAGTAGCAACTTAGTTAATTAGTTAGTCAGTGGGCAATACTACAGATTACATGCTAATATATAGCTATCATACAGTTGTTTTTAGTTTGGTAACTTAACATTGGGGATATCCAGTGACTAGCTCTGGCTCAAGATGTATAAGCAGGTTTCGAGTTCGAATCCGGCGGCTATTTCATGGATGTTTGTAGTGGTTTGAATCCACTTTTAAACCGTGGGTTCCGGGTCCCCATATGACTGTAGAGCGTTGGGCTGATAACTCTACTCTTTAAAAGAAAACATCTCCTGACTCGAAATCTTCCAGTAGGCCTTATTTTCGCAGAACTGTTGCGCCAATGACATGGTTAACATTGCTTATTACTTCTGGTATTATATCCCATATAAATATCTAGGTCTATTTTAGTAATGCGTTCAAAATTTTCATTGTTATTTTTTGATATCAAAACGTTAATTTTCGTGTATGTATAAACGTTTATAAAAATATCAAATATGTAACTATATTTAATGATATTGAATTTAAAATAATTTGTATAGATTTAAAGTAAATTCATTTTCTTTATCATTTATCATTATATTTAAAATTTCCTTTGTGTAGTGAATATTTGTATATTTTTATATGAACTTTTGAATAAATTTATTTTTGTGTATTTTTATAAACATATTTAAAGTTACGTTTAGAGTCAGAATAATGTTAGATGAAAAGAATGTTCATAAATATATTAATAGAAAATATGTGTTTATTGAAAAATGGAGGATGATTTATAATTATTTAAAAGTACACTACATGAGTTTAAAATAATCTGAATCTTTATTATGTTCTTTCATTTAAATATTTTTAAACTTTAACCTACTGTTTTCCTACATTGAGAAGACACACAATTCTTATAATTCCACTTAAAAACATACCAATTGGTGATTTAAATATTTCCATCTGCTTTACTCAACGCTTATTTTTATTACGTACTTCCACCACCACTTTTATTGAACCCCCTCCCACCCAGGTGGAATAATCAGGGCTCAGAGAATGGCTCATAATTTCTGGATGACCCCCATCCACGAGATTACCTCTAGGGTGGAAGTGGCAGGCAAGACCGGAAGCGGAGAGTCTTCTCAAATCCATGTATTAAGGATGACAGCCATTCGGCGCATAGCGGCAGTTTGTATACATTCTTATCAAGAATACCCCAAAACCTTATACTCAATTCAATTTGCACTTAGTTTAGCGAGTTTTTCCCCACCCCCTTTAATCTTTATCCATTTTTTACCACCCACCAACCCTTTTTGTTTCAGCTTTTGTGCCTGATGCTTTTAAGTACTGTGCTGCTGGTCAGAAACTGGGTCCGTTCTGCGAGGGCCTTAGGCCGATGCAGGAGGCTGGAAATTGATGAGGGGCTCGTTATTTTGCATGTAAACATAGCTGGCTCCCCCCTTATTCCTTTTAGCTGAGTAAATCTCTGTGATTCTGTTTTTGCCACACCCTACCCCTTCTCTATCTCATACCGTGGGAAGAAGGGGGATTTATATCCAGTTGTTCGTTACGCAGGCAAGCTAAAGTTTGTGCCACGGTTAAGTGCAAATTGTAACAGTCGTAAGGTCTTACGCTATTGGTTCTTTTTTAAATAGAGTGACGGGGATTTGGTGAGATATTAAGCTTTATAGCCTTTGATGCGTCAAAAGTTTTTGACGTCTTCTTCAAGAGCGTGTGGCTGCAGCAAGCAAGTAGGCACCATCAAGGCACCAGGCAAGCAAACTTGTTGTGGAGTAGCATTTATGGAGAGGTCGTTATTTCTTTAAGTCGTGGCTGACATGGAAAATGGGCAGAATTCAGAAGGGGAAAAAGTGGCAGGATAATCTTTTTGCAAATGGTGAGTTTGAACTTTTTTTAATGGCGCTGTTGGGTATCTGATTTTGTATGGGAACGGCGTAGAGATGACGGCAATTCATCTGGAGTTAGTTGGCCTGGAGGATTTCTGCGGAAGCTGGCACGGAAAGAAAATTGACTATTTAATGTAATAGAGTGAGTTTCGAATAAGACAGGAAATAAAAAAGAATCTTTGCCTTATTTTTTAACATTTGAATAGAGCATGTTTGTTTTCTGGATTAGTTAGCTGGAGGATTTTGAAACTGGTATGGAAAGAAAATTGACTATTTAATGTTAATAGAGTTAGTTTCGAATAAACTGGAAATAAAAAGATCTTGGCTTATTTTTTAACATTTTAATAGAGTACGTTTTTATAAGTAAATAAATCGTAATCAAATATATTTTCATTATATTAATGCTATTTTGACTTTTTTATGTTTGTAGAAAGTTATGAGAATGAATTTGATTCTATTGCTATCATATGAGAGTAATTCTAATTTTTATTAAGAGCTGTTTTTGTTTTGCAAGTAAACAAATCATAACCAAATATATTTTTTTTATTTTGGTTATTTGACATTTATAATGTTTGTAATAAGTTATGACTGCAACGATTCCTGCCATATCAGAGTAATATGCAAAATCTTCAATGTTGTTTGTTGGATAATTGTAATCAATTAAAGGAATTTCAATTTTTATAATGTCTTTCTGGATGACAAGACTTAATCAAGTTGCTTTTGCCATATATTAACTATTGCTCCTCAGGTCGTTTAGTATAATAAATTATTAATAGATATATGGGTTATGGAATACAAATTCCAATGCGAAAATATTCTTAAAAGTGATTATAGCTATATTAATGAATGTTCAACAGTGCCTTAAAAATATTATTGCATTTTAAACTTCTTAAATAAGCTAATTTTTTGAAACTGTCAAAAATATTTCATTTTGTTGATTTATCTTCTGAAATTAAATATGTATATATATATTTAAGCTAAAAGCAAATTTTTGAAGAAAAATAAATATAAATGGGTTTTTGCGTTTAAAGAAAATCCAATTATATATATTTGTTTGATTATGTTTTACCCTAATTGGTTGCAGAATTTTCCTCAATATTCATATTAATACACTCTTGTCTGGTCAATCAGATCAAGTGGTCAGTTCTAGTTTCTTCCTATACAAACCTTAAGGCGCTGATCTTACTTAACTCTTCATCCCTAAATACTTTTAAACTTAAATTTTAATAGATGTTTAAATTTTAATTTGTTTCTTAAAGTATTCCATAAACACTAACAATAATTATTCATTAACCTTTTGATTCAATATTTCAGATGAAAATTACCCACAACTTGCACGTATATTGCCATTAATACCTTTTAACATATTTAATATTTTTTTCTTATATTTCTATAAAATTTAAACAACATAATGAATAAACAATCTTGAAAAACACATAAATCACCACTCTAAGGTATCATTTAAACGAAAAACTGCGACCCATCGAATTCCTCAAATGTAATTTGTGAAACCTAAATCAATTCGTTCCATCTTGCTACCCTTTTCAGAGGGTTATTGAATAAAAACTTCCGCAATACTCCTACGTATTGGGCACGTGAAGGACCTCCTTGTATTTCATGGGATTTCAATAAAAGGGGCAGAAATTCATTGAATTTTTCGTGTCGACTTATCCGCCGTTTCCCCTTTCCAATATACTTCACTACAAACAGGAAGGCTCCCAAAAATAAAATCCGGTCATCCAACAGCAGATATTACCATCCTTTCTCTTTTTTTCCCTTCTTTCCACCCTTATTTCCCTACCCTCTGCGGCAAGGTGACACCTACCAGAACCAATAAATACGACCAATATCGTCCCGGGGTAGGACAGGAGACACCGTGACCGCTCGCTCTGTGTCTGTTTGTCGCGTTGTCTGGGGGATTTCGCAGAAGAAAGTTTCCCCATCTTCTCATAGGGTGCTTGTTTCGTATTTGTGTTTAGAAATGGTGAGTGTTCATTGTTAAGTGAGCCGGAATATCTTGGAGGATCACTGTGGGTGTTCGATGGGCGTGATGGAATACTGTAACTGTGGTAACTGTAAACTGCAACCGTGTTTTCGGAAGTGTAATAGTGCCAGGCATTGTCCGAGAAGAACATGTCGTATGGATCAGTCTCAAGATGTTGAACTGATATTGTAATATATATTGTATAGATTCTGATAGATGCCACGCATTTTATTTATTTTTTATAGTAGTTTGAATTTTGTTTTTAAATCCTTTTATTATTATTATTCTCCTCTATTTTTTAGCTGCTTTTACATATTTTTTTTATCAGATTGAAAACAAACTTAAAAACACATAAATCACCACTCTAAGGCACATCATTTAAACAGGAAACTGCGCCCATCGATAATGTAATTAATCAGATGAATAATTGCTCCACAACTTGCTCGTTTATTGCCATTAATATTTTATATAACATATTTAATACTTTTTTTTTATGTTTCTGTAATATTTCAAAGGACAGAATGAAAAACACATAAATCACCACTCTAAGGCTGCGGTCATCGAATTCCTCAATGTAATTTGTAAAAACCTAAATCATTCCATTCTATCTCGTTCCCTTTTCAGAGGGTTATTGAATTAAAACTTCCGCAATACTCCCACGTATTGGGCACGTGAAGGACCTCAACCCCTCCTTGTATTTCATGGATTTCAATAAAAGGGGCAGAAATTCATAGAATTTTTCGTGTCGACTTATCCGCCCTTTTCCAATATACTTCGCTACAAACAGGAAGGCTCCAAAAAATAAAATCCGGTCATCCAACAGCAGATATTACCTCCCTTTCTCTTTTTTTTTCCCTTATTCCACCCTTATTTCCCTACCCTTCTGCAAGGTGACACCTACCAGAACCAATAAGTACGACCAATATCGTCCCGGGTTGAGCAGGAAACACCGTGACCGCTCACTCTGTGTCTGTTTGTCGCGTTGTCTGGGGGATTTTAGTTTCCCCATCTTCTCATAGGGTGCCTGTTTCGTATTTGTGTTTATATTTGTGTTTAGAAATTGTTGTTTTTTTTGCATGTACTTTTCAACTGGCATTTTTGCTAGTTAGTATGCCTTATACAATTAGTTAGTAAGTACTAGTAATTACTCATCTTTGAATAATTATTCATCAACCTTTAAATAAGAACTAAGTACAATAATGTAGGTGAGTAATTACTCCACAACTTGCATGTATATTGCCATTAATACCTTTATAACATTTTTAATATTTTTTTCTTATGTTTCTGTAATATTTCAAATAACAGAATGAAAAACAACTTGAAAACACATAAATCACCACTCTAAGGCTATCATTTAAACGAAAACTGCGACCCAATGTAATTTGTAAAACCTAAATCAATCCATTCCATCTGCTACCCTTTTCAGAGGGTTATTGAATAAAAACTTCCGCAATACTCCCACGGATTGGGCACGTGAAGGACCTCAACTTCTCCTTGTATTTCATGGATTTCAATAAAGGGGGCAGAAATTCATTGAATTTTTCGTGTCGACTTATCCTCCGTTTTCCAATATACTTCGCTACAAACAGGAAGGCTCCCAAAAATAAAATCCGGTCATCCAACAGCAGATATTACCTTCCTTTCCCCTTCTTCCACCCTTATTTCCCTTTCTGCAAGGTGACACCTACCAGAACCAATAAAAATACGACCAATATCGTCCCGGGGAGGACAGGAGATACCGTGACCGCTCGCTCTTTGTCTGTTTGTCGCGTTGTTGGGGGATTTTGCTGAAGAAAGTTTCCCCATCTTCTCATAGGGTGCCTGTTTCGTATTTGTGTTTAGAAATAGTGAGTGTTCATTGTTAAGTGAGCGGAATATCTTGGAGGGTCCTTGTGGGTGTTCGATGGGAGTATGGAACACTGTAACTGTGGTAACTGTAAACTGTAACCGTGTTTTCGAAAGTAATAGTACTTACAGTGTCCGAGAGGAGAATGTCGTATGGTTTTTTTTGTCTTAAGACGTTGTTGAATTGGTATTGTAATATATATTGTATAGATTTTGATAGATGCTTCGCATTTTTTTTATTTTTTATAGTAGTTTGAATTTTGTTTTTAAATCCTTTTTTTTTTTATTATTATTCTCCTCTATTTTAGCTACTTTTACATTTTTTTTTTATCAGAATGAAAAAACAAACTTGAAAACACATAAATCACCACTCTTAAGGCATATATTTTAAACAAAAAACTGCGCCCATCGGTAATGTAATTAATCAGATGAATAATTGCTCCACAACTTACACGTTTATTGCCATTAATATTTTTATATAACATATTTAATATTTTTCTTCTGATGTTTGTAAAATATTTCAAATAACAGAATGAAAAACAAACATAAATCACCACTCTAAGGCTGCGGTCATCGAAAAACTTCCCATCGAATTCCTCAATGTAATTTGTAAAAACCTAAATCATTCCGTTCCATCTGGTTCCTTTTCAGAGGGTTATTGAATAAAACTTCCGCAATACTCCCACGGATTGGGCACGTGAAGGACCTCAACCCTCCTTGTATTTCATGGATTTCAATAAAAGGGGGAAGAAATTCATTGAATTTTTCGTGTCGATCCGCCGTTTTCCAATATACTTCGCTACAAACAGGAAGGCTCCCAAAAAATAAAATCCGGTCATCCAACAGCAGATATTACCTTCCTTTCCCCCTTTTTCCCCTTCTTCCACCCTTATTTCCCTACCCTTCTGCCAGGTGACACCTACCAGAACCAATAAATACGACCAATATCGTCCCGGGTAGGACAGGCTACACCATGACCGCTCACTCTGTGTCTGTTTGTCGCGTTGTCTGGGGGGATTTTGCATTTTCCCATCTTCTCATAGGGTGCCTGTTTCGTATTTGGTATATTGTGTTTAGAAATGGTGAGTGTTCATTGTTAAGTGAGACGGAATATCTTGGAGAGTCTCTGTGGGTTCTCGATGGGCGTGATGGAATACTGAAACTGTGGTAACTGTAAACTGTAACCGTGTTTTCGATACTACTGACAGTGTTCGAGAGGAAAATGTCGTATGGATAAGTCTTAAGATGTTGTTGAACCGATTTCTTTCTTTTTCTTTTTCATTTCAATGCAATATATTGCTGAATGTCGCGTTGTCAAACAAATTTTATGTCTAGAAAAGATTTCACGGGTTTTTTTTTATGTACTTTTCAATGGCATTTTTGCTAGTAAGTATGCCTTATATAATTAGTTAGTAAATACTAGTAAGTAGTCATCTTTGAATAATTATTCATCAACCTTTAAACAAGAACTAAGTACAATAATGTAGGTGAGTAATTACTCCACAACTTGCATGTATATTGCCATTAATACGTTTATAACATTTTTAAAATTTTTTTTCTTATGTTTCTGTAATATTTCAAATAACAGAATGCAAAACTAACTTGAAAACACATAAATCACCACTCTACGGCTACGACCCATCGAATTCCTCAATGCAATTTGTAAAAACCTAAATCAATCCGTTCCATCTGGTTCCCTTTTCAGAGGGTTATTGAATAAAAACTTCCGCAATACTCCTACGGATTGGGCACGTGAAGGACCTCACTCCTCCTTGTATTTCATGGATTTCAATAAAAGGGGGCAGAAATTCATTGAATTTTTCGTGTCGACTTATCCGCCGTTTTCCAATATACTTCGCTACAAACAGGAAGGGCTCCCAAAAATAAAATCTGGTCATCCAACAGCAGATATTACCTTCTTTTCCCCTTTTTTTCCCCTTCTTCCACCCTTATTTCCCTACCCTCTGCAAGGTGACACCTACCAGAACCAATAAATGCGACCAATATCGTCCCGGGTAGGACAGGAGACACCGTGACCGCTCGCTCTGTGTCTGTTTGTCGCGTTGTCTGGGGGCTTTTGCAGAAGAAAGTTTCCCCATCTTCTCATAGGGTGCCTGTTTCGTATTTGTGTTTAGAAATGGTGAGTGTTCATTGTTAAGTGAGCCGGAATATCTTGGAGGATCACTGTGGGTGTTCGATGGGCGTGATGGAAGACTGTAACTGTGGTAACTGTATACTGTAACCGTGTTTTCGATACTACTGACAGTGTCCGAGAGCAAAATCGTATGGATAAGTCTTAAGACGTTGTAGAACTGGTGTCTTTCTTTCTGTTTCATTTCAATGCAATATATTGCTGAATTTTGTGTTGTCAAACAAATTTTATGTCTAGAAAAGATTTCACGGTTTTTTTTTTTTTTTTATTCATTGTACTTTTCAATGGTATTTTTGTTAGTAAGTATTCATTATATAATTAGTTAGTAAATACTAGTAAGTAGTCATCTTTGAATAATTATTCATCAATCTTTAAATAAGAACTAAGTACAATAATGCAGATGAGTAATTACTCCACAACTTTTACGTATATTGCCATTCGTACTTTTTAAAAACATATTTAACATTTTTCTCTTATGATTCTATAATATTTCAAATAAAAGAATGAAAAACACATAAATCACCACTCTAAGGCGAATCATTTAAACGAAAACTGCGGCCATCGAATTTCTCAATGTAATTTGTAAAAACCTAAATCAATCCATTCCATCTGCTACCCTTTTCAGAGGGTTATTGAATAAAAACTTCCGCAATACTCCTACTTATTGGGCACTTGAAGGACCTCAACCCCTCCTTGTATTTCATGGATTTCAATAAAAGGGGGCAGAAATTCATTGAATTTTTCGTGTCGACTTATCCTCCGTTTTCCAATATACTTCGCTACAAACAGGAAGGCTGCCAAAAAATAAAAATCCGGTCATCCAACAGCAGATATTACCTTCCTTTCCCCTTCTTTCCCCCTTCTTCCACCCTTATTTCTCTACCCTCTGCAAGGTGACACCTACCAGAACCAATAAATACGACCAATATCGTCCCGGGGAGGACTGGAGATACCGTGACCGCTTGCTCTGTGTCTGTTTGTCGCGTTGTCTGGGGATTTTGCTGCAGAAAGTTTCCCCATCTTCTCATAGGGTGAATGTTTCGTATTTGTGTTTAGAAATAGTGAGTGTTCATTGTTAAGTGAGACGGAATATCTTGGAGGGTCCTTGTGGGTGTTCGATGGGAGTAATGGAACACTGTAACTGTGGTAACTGTAAACTGTAACCGTGTTTTCGATAGTACTTACAGTGTCCGAGAGGGAGAATGTCGTATGGTTGAGTTTTAAGACGTTGTTGAATTGGTATTGCAATATATATATTGTATAGATTTTGATAGATGCTTCGCATTTTTTTTATTTTTATAGTAGTTTGAATTTTGTTTTTAAATCCTTTTTTTTATTATTATTCTCCTCTATTTTAACGGCTTTTACATTTCTATGTTTCTATAATATTTCAAATAACATAATGAAAACAATTGTGAAAACACATAAATCACCACTCTTAAGGCATATCATTTAAACAAAAAAACTGCGCCCATCGGTAATGCAATTAATCAGATGAGTAATTGCTCCACAACTTGCACGTATATTGCCATTAATACTTTTATATAACATATTTATTATTTTTCTTCTGATGTTTGTATAATATTTAAAATAACGGAATGAAAAACAAACGTGAAAAACTCATAAACCACCGTATCAAGTACCGTCAAGTCGTATCACTTAAGCGAAAAACTGCGACCCATCGAATTCCTCAATGTAATTTGTAAAAACCTAAATCAATCCGTTCCATCTGGTTCCTTTTCAGAGGGTTATTGAATAAAAACTTCCGCAATACTCCTACGGATTGGGCACGTGAAGGACCTCAACTTCTCCTTGTATTTCATGGATTTCAATAAAAGGGGGCAGAAATTCATTGAATTTTTCGTGTCGACTTATCCGCCTTTTCCAATATACTTCGCTACAAACAGGAAGGCTCCCAAAAATAAAATCCGGTCATCCAACAGCAGATATTACCTTCCTTCCCTTTTTTTCCCTTTCTTCCACCCTTATTTCCCTAACCTTCTGCAAGGTGACACCTACCAGAAGCAATAAATACGACCAATATCGTCCCGGGGGAGGACAGGAGACACCGTGACCGCTCGCTCTGTGTCTGTTTGTCGCGTTGTCTGGGGGATTTTGCAGAAGAAAGTTCCAACATCTTCTCATAGAGTGCCTGTTTCGTATTTGTGTTCAGAAATGGTGAGTGTTCATTGTTAAGTGAGACGGAATATCTTGGAGAGTCTCTGTGGGTGTTCGATGGGCGTGATGGAAGACTGTAACTGTGGTAACTGTAAACTGTAACCGTGTTTTCGAAAGTGTAATAGTACTGACAATGTCCGAGAACACCGAAAAGAGAATGTCGTATGGATAGGTCTTAAGACGTTGTTGAACTGGTATTGCAATATAAGATTCCGATAGAGGCTTCGCATTTTTTGTATCTTGCAGTTTGTATTTTGTTCTTAAATAATTTTTTTATTATTATTCTCCTTTATTTTAGTTGTTTATACATTTAATAATTGATATCTGATATGACGAAAGAAAAATAAGTGCTTTTTCAGTGCTTTATTAACTGAAGATTTTTTAAAGTTTAGAAATAATCATTGCAATTATCGAATTATTTTTTTAATCATTTAAATCTTTATTGGATATTTAAAATGTTTTTATTTTTTTTTCATTTCATTGCAATATATTGCTGAATGTTCTGTTTTTTCGTCTTTTTTACTTGATACTTTTCAATGGTATTGGTATTTGAAATAGGAAATATTCGTGGTTGAATGAGGTGGATTTTTGAAGATAATCAATGGAGGATATTATAGAAGATTGTAGCTTTGATCAATATCATCGTTTCTTTCAGAGAATATGGTAATATATAATGGTGTTGTGTGTAATCCTCAGTGTGGTGCAATGCGGACGGACATCCCATGAGTAATTTACTCATGGATGTCCGTGAATAATCATGGATTATTATAAGTAATTTATTTATGGATGGAGGGAAAGAAGCATCTTCTGTTGTCATTTGAAGTACACATAGGTAGACATCTAACTTGACTCCGTGATGTTTTTACAATCATATATGAGATTGGTTTACGGTTACAGTTATTACGGTTTAAAGTTGATTCCGAATCACTACAAACGACCATGACACCGCCGGAACTCGAACCCGAAATCTGTGGCTCCGAGCGCTGGACGTGCGGCCATTCAGGACCATATATAAGGGTAGGTACTATTTGGGTCTAACGACAGAGTGACTAGCTGTCGGTGTTTCGAGTCCCGGCGGTGTCATGGCCATTTGTAGTGATTCGGAATCCACTTTAAGCCGTAGGTCCCAGTCTCATATGACTGCAGAGCATTTGGACGTAAGACTGGCAACCCTATACCGTAGAAAGAAAACATTTCGTGTTTCGAATATGCCAATTGGCAGACGGCCTTGGTCCACATTATGGGGCTGTTGGCCACTGAAAAGAAGATACCGTTTAAAATTAAAGCGTGATTATTATGCAAGACGATGTCAATTTAATGTTTGCTGGTGGCGTGTTCTATAACTCTCACTTTGAAAACCAAGTAAATTAGGGGCTATTATGACGTAGCCTTAAGCTGGAAGTAGAATGGCCTTAAGGTTTCTGGAATTTCGAAATGCAAATATGGGAACATTCATTGCCCCTAAAATTTCTTCTGCAAGTTATTACTTTCCAAACTCTTCTAATAGATGATATTGAGAAGTGGTATCAATTATTGTAAAAATGTCATCAACTCCATATAAGTATTTGCTGAGAACTTAAGTACAAGCACTGGTGGAAGAACTGCAATTACTCTTTAGTTTATTTTCTTTTTATTTCGTTAATCGTAAACTTTGTAATTGTTTTATAAATTTGATTAGAGTGGTCAAAAATATCTGATTAATAAATAGCAATAAAATCCAATCCATAGAGTTAGGAAACAATATAAAAAAATAGAAAATTTATATTATTTTAAGAAAAATTAAAAAAAAATCATATAACCAGTAAACTTTTACAAAAATGTTTTGTTTTACTCATTGCACGAGAAAAACTCCTTAAGAAGAAATGCTTATTTAAATGTAGATTTATTTGAAAATAAGGCAAATGCGTCTTAAACGGCCTCACGCATGTAGGAGCATGTCATATTTATATATATTGAATTTTCATAAGCAGTGCCGGAGCCAATGCGGCGGAAAATTGCAAAAATATGTTATTTGAAAAACACGATAATAGAAAAGGCACACACTGTTTGCTTCTTGAGCGATTGCGAGCCTTCTTAAATCATTTTCGCCCTCAAATGTCCCATATATTTTTCAGATCGCGAAAAAGAAGCACTTTCACCCTTTTTTCCATTTATTTATTTCATATATATATCTATATATCCCCCCCTCCGTGTATGGAAGGTGGGCGCAGTGGGCATGATGGAAACCAACCTGACGGAAGTAGCGACCCTCATTTCCGGGAGAGCGGTCACGTGGAGCAATAAATTGTGGTACAGGCCCCACTGAAGGGTTGCCGAAAGGTCGCCAAATGATTGGATCCTGAAAAAATAGCCGCCAATCTATGGTTTGTGGTTTTTGAATTTTTTAAGTCCGTCACCTTTTAACTGCAAATAAATAAACTCTTACATAAATTATAATGCATCTTTAACTAGAGGGCTATAAAATAAAATTTATATTAGTATAAAATTTCAATAATTTATTGAATTTAAATAATAGCGAGTTTAGATAATTGTATTTTAAATTTATTTTTTAAAACATAATTTTGTTAAAAGTTTTGAATTGTCCGTTGCCTTTAATTCCAAATAAATAAGCTCTTACTTAAATTTTAATGCATCTTTAACTATAAGTACAATAAATAAAATTTATATTAGTCTAAAATTTCAGTGTTTTATTGAATTTAAATAATTGTATTTTAAATTTGTTTATTAACACATAATTTGCTTTACCACATATTTTTTTTTAAATTCGTTTTACTAAATATTTTTTTAAAATTTGTTTTACCATATATTTTTTTAAATTTATTTCACCACATATTTTGTTTTTCTTTTAAATTTGTTTTACCACATATTTTTTTAAAATTTGTTTTACAACATATTTTTGTTTTTAAATTTGTTTTACTACATATTTTTGTTTTTTAAATTTGCTTTACTACATAATTTTGTTTTTAAATTTGTTTTACTACATATTTTTGTTTTAAATTTGTTTTACCACATAATTTTTATAATTTATTTCATTTTGTGAAATGCTATTTCACTAAATGTATGCCAATATAATTTCACTGAATTTTTACCATAAATTTAAATATATTTTAAATTTTTCTTAATTTTTACTTATGTGAAAATTATAATAATAACTACATATTATGATAACATATGCCTCGGATTGCATTTTTATAAAATTTTACAACATAATAATATTTGTAATAATTTTTAAATATTTTTCTATAAAAATTGTAATATCAAAATGTATTATGAATTCATTATGATTAGTAATACATACCATTTAATTTAAATAATAAATAAATAAAATTTATTTAATTAAATATTAAATTTAAATTTTAAATTATTAATTAATATTAAATATTAAATTATTTATTAAATTTAAGTTTATTAATTATATATACCATTTAATAATTATAAATAAATAAAATTTATTATGATACCGTTTTTATTCAAATTATTATATATCAAATATTACATATTGCTCATTTTAATATTACTTTTTATATATTTATTTTAATTAAATAAAACGTATATAGATTACAAAATGTTTCTAAAAAAAAAAACTATTTGCGCAATACCTGCATTTCATTGACTCGGATATATTACAAAGACCTTGCTTTAAATAAAGACCATGCAACCGTAAAACATTTGCAATATATTTTTAAGTCACAGAGAAGACAAATCATTAACAAAAGAATTTCACTTTTGAACTTTCGCCATCCAGAACAGAAACTTTTTGCAAGGGATATTGGACTTGGGGTATTCGAACAGAGTGCATCTGTTTCTCATCAAAAAAATATTCTTTTTTTTTTTTTTTTTACTGAAAGGTAAACAATTTCTTATCGAATGTTTACAAGAGACAGAGAGAGAGAGAGAGAGACAAGAATTAAATTTAAAATATAAAATTCTTTTGGTGTGTACTTTTGGAAGGGAAAAGAATGAAACAGTCCACGAGTCCATGTGATTCTTTCTTTCGAATCAAACCGATACTTAATTGCAATACGGTTGAAGGAAAACGTTTTTCGTGAAATGTTTGAAACAGTAAATAAAAGATTTGTGTACAGTTTGAAATGGTGAAACTGATACTCTTGGAGAAGTTGTATGACTGTGTATAAACTGTAGAATATTTGGGTTTTTTTTTTCAATATTTTTTTCTATGGTATTTTAAATTATATTGCTATTATTATTATAATTTTAGTTTTTTGAAAAATATTTCCTAGTTTTATATATGTACTATAAAAAAAATATTTTCTAAAAAATATTAATGAAAATATATTATTTATTACATATAATTTTATGTTGTTTTTGAGCCAATGATACTGAAATAGATCAAATAATTATTTCAGACTAAAAAAAAAAATTTATATATAGAAAATAAATATTTATTTTTAATTTGAAATAATGTTATATCAAATGTTTAAAATCAAAAAATATAATCAACTTTACAGTTTGATATAAGAAAATAATAATTTAAAGCTTTTTTTTACATATTGCATTAAATTAAAAACCCCATCAAAATTATAACCTGAATTCTGTATATTTACAAGGATAAATAATAAAATCAAAACCAAATTAAAAAAATAATGTAATATATCTCTTTCTATATATATATTTATATATAGATTAAAAATGTAATTTTTTTTTTATTTGCCTAGAATTATGCATTGTCGTTGTGAGAATTAAATAAAGACGTAATATTTTTGAAACATTTTTGTTTGAACTTTATTATTTATCCTTCTAAATACATAGAATTCAGGTTATATTTTGAATGTTTCTTAAAATTTATTGTAAAATATATATATAAAAATACCATTTATTTTTTTTATGCACCTGTTAAATGTGATTATATTTGTTTTTAAACATTAATTTAACATTACTTTCAAATTACAAATATAAATTTTTAATTTTTATTATATCAAATAAAAACGAAATGTTTATAATTTCATTTTTTTTTTTTATTATAAAGTAGGCCAATTAATTCAAAAAAATAATGTAGCTTCATTTTTATTTCATCAATCAATGTAAAATGTAATAATAAATAAATAATGCGATAAAAATGTACTTTTAATTTAAATTACTTTTTTTTTTTAATTAAATAAATTAGTTTCTTATTTTATTAAACTTAAAAGAGATCAATTGAAAATTCGCATATTGAAAAAAAGTTAAATTCTTAAAAATTCAATGGAAACTAATAGAATAATTTTATTTAAAAAAATATATATTCATTCACTTTTAACATATTTTAAATTTTATTGTATTATAAAAATAAAAATAAATTATTGTTTAAAATTATATAAATGATTAATTCTTATATATTTCCTTTCAAATTTAGAAAAATTTTTATTCTAGTTTTAGCATTAAAATTTTAAATTTCAATAGTTCAATGGTTTAAATATTGCCAAGAAAGCGAAAAAGGCGCCAAATGCGGCATCCGTTCTCTGTCCACTGTCAAATAGCAATATCTGGTGAATTTTTCCTCCTCCGCTATTTTCGAGTGGTCAGGAGCGCTCTCAAGGCATCTGTTTTTCCCCACGTACGTTAGGGCGAAACTTCATCTCTTGATGGAACACACGCATACATAAGGGACAGGCCATTCCGGCCACTCCAATAAAATGTCATGCTACCAAATCATGGGGAAACATTTAAAATAATAGAAAGACAGTAAGAGCTTTCGGGCTATTTTCCATACAGAAAATTGACGTCGGTTTCGAATTGCTTGCCTTTTCCCGAATCGCTTCCAGATTAAATAAATAAATAATAAAATGGAATTTTTCCCTGCTGTCCAGATATTCTGTTTATCTTTTTTCTAGTTGCTTTTAGGGTTCCAAATTACGAAATTCTGCCCAGGGGACCCAAGAAAAGATGGTATTTGTCCAGAGTCAAATAACCATTAAGAGGAGAGGGATGGGTATATCTGCTTTTTACCATTATGGAGTTTGGGGGAGGGTATTTTTAGAATATTAAATTCGAATATTCAATATAAGATCCGGTTTCGCGTATTGTGTTTTTATTTAACAGTTAATGTTAGAGTTTTCTTTTAAACAGAGTGGTTCTTCTTATTCATTTTTAAATCCTTTTAATGTATTTATAATTGAATAAGTTAACTTTATATTTTAGTCAGAATAATATATTTTAGTAGATTAATAATAGAATAATATATTTTAATATTTTAATGGATAAATAATAGAATAATATATTTTAATGGATAAATAATAGAATAATATACTTTAATGGATAAATAAAACAATAATATATTTTAATGGATAAATAAAACAATTATTATATTACAGTTTAATTTTAAATAGACCGGTTCTTATTCATTTTTAAAGCATATTGATGTACTGATAACTGAATAAGATAATTTTCAAAATAATATGTTTTAATGGATAAATAATGTAATATATTTTAATGGATAAATAATATAATTTATTTTAATGAATAAATAATTAATAAATTTTACTGGATAAATAATAGAATAATATATTTTTAATGGATAAATAATTTAATATATTTTAATGAATAAATAATAATTGTTTTATTTATGTTTTAATTTGTATAATTAGTTTTCGTTTTTTTTTAATAAATAAGAATGAATGTTTAAATTATTTAAAGGATAAAGGAATGCATTTTAATTTTTTGAATTTAAGACATTTACATACATTTAAGCATTTGGAACTGTACATCAATAACAGAATATTAACATTAATAAGATACTAAACTATTATTGAAACAGAAATTCTGGTCTGGTAATGGTTGGTCACATTTAATGCAATTTGAAATATAATTTTTTTGTATTTATTTCTGCTTCTTATAAAAATTAAATTATAATAAGTTGACTAATAAATAATTAAATCCGCTAGAACATTATTTTTATAAATACTTTGACATGTTTATAAATAATTGTAAGCCTTTAATTTTTTTTGCATGCTTCGGGATTATTAATTTAATTTTAATGGAAAATTTGCCACACAATTCTTTTATTTATTTCTATTGTTACATATTTATGGAAAGCAATCAAAAAAAAAAAAAATTTTTGCATTTATTTAAAAAAGTAGTGCAATTTTTAATGTTGAAAATTTTATTTTTAAGTTCTTAGTTATTTTTTAATTACTTATTCTTACTTATTTAATTTTCATATAAAAAATTTATCAGATATAGGGCTTTTAAAATTATTTTAACTACTACTGGTAATAATTATAAATGATATTTTTATAGTAATAGTATTACACATATTAATATAATAAATTCTTATTAAATAATGTTATTTTCGAATACTGTTGTTAAGTTTTAATATGCCTGACTCGTGACTCAGTGGCAACGCGCGCCGCTGGTGAACATTAGGGCTGGCGGCATTGTTGCAGACACTGTCTCAAAAACGAGTGCACTATCTCAAACAACTTGTGATGTTCAGCATCTTGCCTCTTTTTAGTCAAACTACCTGATGGGAGTTTCCGGATTTCTCCCATACGATACGCAAATGCGGGATAGTTCCCTCTAAAAGTCTTCCTGAAGGCTCTCGTTCTTCAGCGTCACGGAGTTAAGTCAGACTTCTACCTACGGGCACTCCATTACAACAGAAGATTTCCCTTCTTCCATAAGACCACTCGGGTTCTTGGACTTGGTCTAAAAGTTGCTGTCGATCAAGTGGGATAAGAAAAAAAAAAAAAAATAATATTTATTAATTAGATTTTTTTTTTTTATTATTATATATATATTATTATTTTATTTTATTCAAAACAGAAATTTTACAGTGATTATTTAAAAAAAAAACTACATTAAAATTAATCGATGCCTCTAATTTTTTATCTCTGGAAAAAATGTATTAATATTTGTAAAAAGTTTATTAATTTTTTTCAAAATAAAGCGAAATAATTAGAAAGGACGATTCGTTTATCACTTTGACAAAATTATCGATCTTAACTACATTACATTCTAAATTCTAATCATCTTTTTTCTCCCTTCTTAAAAAAATTCCCCTTATCCCACATCCCCCCTATTGTCTGCAATTCATAATGATAATTACACCCTATCAAAAAAAAATGGCACTCATCTCCAGTTACAAAAATAACTAAAATATATTTGAAGTAGGTAAGCACACACACACACATGTTCAGCATCTTGCCCGTTAGTCGGTAGGAGGTTTCGGGGTTTTTTTTCATACGGTACGCAAATGCAGTGTAGTTCCCCTAAAAATCCTCCGGAAGGCACTGCCCTCCTTCTTCAGCGTCATGGAGCCAAGTCAGACTTCTACCTACAGGCGTTCCATTACCACAGAAGCTTTCGCCCCTTTCCCTCCTTCCATGAGACCACACGGGTTCTTGGACTTGGTCTAGATGTTGCTGTCCACCAAGTGGAATAAGGAAAAAAAATATTTCATTAGGTCCGCCGGGATTCGAACCTAAAGCTTGTAATACCAAAGGCCAGACCGCTAGCCAATCGGCCGCTCAAAACGAGGAGACACGATGCTGTTTGGGATGTTCAGCGTCTTGCCTCTTTAGTCGGATTACATGGTGGGAGGTTTCCGGGTTTTCTCCCATACGATACACAAATGCAGGGTAGTTCCTCCTAAAGTCTTCCCGGAAGATACTGCCCTCCTTCTTAAGCGTCACGGAGCCAAGTCAGACTTCCACATACAGGCGTACTATTACAACAGAAGCTGTCTTTCCGTTTCCCTCCTTCCATGAGACCACTCTGGCTCTTTGACTTGGTCTAGATGTAGCTGTCTGCCAAGTGGGATAATTAAATTTTAATTAATATTTAATTATCAATATTTATTTAATATTAATAATTTATATTTTTAATATACGTAATATTTTATTTTACTGAAAAACAGAAATTTCACAACAATGATTTAAAAACAACTACATTAAAATTAATCGGTGACTCATAAATTATCTTGTATGGACAAATTTATTAATATTTGTAAAAGTTTATTACTTTATTTCAAAATAAAAAAAAGCGAAATAATTAGGAAGGTCGATTCGTTTATTACTTTTATAAAATTATCGATTTTAACTACATTCTAAAACATCCTTACCACCATCTTTATCCTCTCCCCCCCTTTTTTTCCCCTTCTTAAGAAGATTCCCCTTATCCCACATTTTTTCCCCTATTGTCTGCAATTCATAATGATAATTACACCCTATCAAAAAAGACTCTCAAGATCTCCAGTTACAAAATAACTAAAATATATTTGAAGTAGGTAAGCACACACATAAAAAAAAAAAGAACGAGCGAAAGAAAAAGAACCCCCCCTCCCCCTAAACGCCTGCGGTTGATTAACCCTCCCTCCCATTAAGAACATGCTAAAAACATTTTTTACCGCTTTACCCTCCCTAATTTCTTTTTGACGCACCATTTTTTTTTTCTTTTCGAGGGGAGAGCGAAGCCCTTAATTAGCGCAGAGAAACAAACCCGTGAATCGCGCCAAAAGAAGCCTGTTAGGAGGAGAAGACGAAGTTAAGGGGCAGAATGAGAAGGGAAAAAAAAAGTATAAAGGCGCCGAGAGAAACTATCATTGCGTTAAAACGTCATTGTGCCATCTGATTTGAAGGGCTTTTATTTTCATTCACTTCTTCATTTTTACGCCCCGCTTGCCTCGATGCGGTGATGGGGCGGAGGTGTGGCGGTGTGGGAGGAAGACTTAATTTGAATGTTGAAGGAAGCACTGCGTGCGGTAGTTAGCGTTTGCTGGGGAGCGGCTCACACATTGAAGGAAATTAAATGGAGGTCGTGATTTCGAGTTAGTTTTGTGGATTTGTTTTAAGTTCTCAGCTTTTGTGTACTTTGTTTAAACTTTCACTTTATAAATCTATAATGGATTGATTCATAATATAAATATTATGAATAAACTTAATTAAATAATGCAATAAATTAATATTTATTAATATATTCATTATTTTCATCAGTAATAAAAATCAAAATTTTTATGCATTTTGATTTTTATTGAATTTGAAATGTTTACGTTATTTGATTGAAATTTTATGAAATTAATCAATTATTATTATTTTTTTTACTTTTAATAACGTATCATATACGTTAAAAAACACGTCTTATGTTGTATGACAGATTTTTTTTTTTTTATCTCTTTAAAAGTTAAATTCATAGTAATTTTAAATATACATAGTAGAATTAAAATTTAAATCATAGCTTTAATTGAAATCTGTATTAATTGTTACGGTTCAATTAATAATAGTAATTCAGTAGTAATTGTTATTTTTAAAGGCTTTTAACTGAATCTTTTATCTCACTAAAAAATTAATGCCGTTTTATTATATTTAAAATATATTGCATATATAAGAATATATTTCTAAAATATATTCTAATATATGCAATCAATACATTCATATTTTTTTTTCAATGTATGATGCTATAAAATTGGAGGTTATTAAAAAACATTGACAAAATAATTAATAGAATGAAAATTGTATAATCTCATGGAAAAAAAAAAAAAAAAGAAATATGAATAATTATTACAGCATCATATAGTAAAACATAAATGCATTTTATATAAGTTTTTTTAACATGTTTTTTTATAATAAATAAACAAGTAAATGTGGAAATTTACATTTTAGTATTTCTTTTTAATTCTTGCATTTTGTACATTTTTGTATTTTGTCGAAACTTAAAAAAGATGGGCTTAAATCAATGCAGATGTTTTTCAAAATAATATATTTATTTTAAAAATATTCATTGATAATAAAATTTGATTTGAGTACCAATAATAATAGGAGCTTTCATTGAAAGACATTAAAAATATTTTATCCATATTAACTTTTAGATATAGAAAATTGTAATTATTTTGATATTGATAACTAATTTTTATAAAAATATCGTCATTTATGGTAGAAGAAAATCTAAAATTTTAGAAAATCTAAATTTGGTTATATATAAAAATTCTAAAAAGTTATTTTTGAGCAAAGGAATATTTTATGAATTTTCATTGGTACAATTTTATATTTTTATAAGAAACGGAACGATAAAAAAATGTTTAATGATAAAAAAACTTGATAAATATAAACGTATATAGATAATTATAACTCATATATTGAATAGTCACCTTTGATTTTTCATAAAATATTGTTGAAACAGAAATATATGAACATTTTTGAAATTCAATTTAGATTATTGTTTAATTTTGCTTTAATTCTAAAAAATTAAGAAATTAAGATTTAATTGCTAAAAATTAAGAAAATAAATCGTTTTAAACAATTTGTCCTTCAAAGTACAAAGTATATCCCTTCATTCTAATAATTTCTCCTGTAATTCTTTACTAAATAAAGAGAAAATATGATGTTATCCACTTAAGTAAATGATACATAATTTATTGTTTACAATTAAAAATCCGGAAAATGTTAAATCTTGGCTGTATTAACTGCGATTGAAGTAATAAAAATAAGTTTATCTATATCAAGTTGGGTATATTAAGATGAAAGTTTTAGCTTTTAATAATTATTTAGAATTCTGTATTTTGGAATTACAAATAATTTTTTTGCAAATTAATGATTGATTGTAATGAACAATAACAAATTTATTCTCGTAATTCAATATTTTATACTGGTATAATATATATTTTAAAAAATGTATATGCATCTATAGAAAAAAGAATAAATTACTGTTTGGGAATAAAACAAAAAAAAAAATTTTTTTCTCTTCTTAAAACTCTCTTCTAAAAATTCTTATTTTACAACTTTTTAAACGTAAACTTATTTAGACTTTAATAAAATTTTAACTAATTATTCTTTTATTTTATTATTGTATTTCAGTTTTTTTCTTTATAATAAACAATTATTTCTTTATATTAATTACAAATATGATCTAATACTCAAAAGAATGAAAAGTGTCCATTCTTTTGCACTAGATGGCAGCAGCTAACTACTTTCATTCTTATGATACTTTCATTATAAGAGTAAATATTGACTAATGGTTCTCAAGCTTAATAATTTCTCTACACAGAATATTAATTAAAAGGTTAATGTTTAAAAAAATTATGATAATTTTAATTATTTCATGGAATTTCTGTTTCTTTTTTTGTTAAATTTGTATAGTGTAGTTTTAAAAAATTAATTGGTTTTTCGGTTAAACCAATCAAATGTTAGTAAAACATTGTGTTGTAAGATTTTCAGAATATGTTAAGTTCACACCAATTTTTTTAGTAAATTTCTCACGCCAAATATCGTATTTATATTACAAGAATTTAATTACTTTTCTTGATTTAATTATTTTCAAATTTAATGTTTACATTTAAGCTTACTAAATGTAATTGTAGGATAAAAGAAAAGTTGTAAATGTTTATTAATAATTGAATATTGGAATTAATGCTAAGTAAGTAAGCTTTTACCCACATGAACAAAAAATTTGTTTAATTATTAAAATTACTTTTTTGGCATGAAATAATAATTTTTTTCCATCTATAAATTCATGCTGGTATGAAAATTTTGTTTACTTCAAATAAAAGTTTAATATTTTTATAGAAAGCTGCATATTTAAAGCCGTGATATTATAACTATCATTATTAACAATTATTTTTTAATTATTTCATTTAAATTCAAAAATAATTAACATGCATTGTTTTTTCTTCTAACTTCAAGCAGTCTAATAACTATAGCAGTAAATAACTCTTCTGTGATCAACATTAATTTCTTTCCTATACAAGTGGTAAAAGTCTGATATAAATGTTAATTATCTCTTACAATGGTTGATCGGAACAGAAACTTGTTTTAATTTTCACATTTTTAATTTTTCTTTTTAATTAAGAACAATATCTTTTCACTGAAATAATACTACATATTTCATACCGTGCATATCAATAAGTCCAATGGGAAGGAGCCCACTCTAGGTTTATCATATAGAAAATGATTCTTTATCATCAGAGACATTTTCTTTTAGGAATAATTGTTCTGTTTAGAAATTTCAAGCTAAAACAATTTCAAAATCATTACATTACCTAACAAATTATATTAAATACAACCACCATTATCCCCTAACACAATAAGACTCAATAAATTCTAATGAACAATAGTATGGAAATAAAGTGTTTCAAATTTCAAATACATAACAAATTTTCTCCATCTCGGTCATGTTCTTTAATTAAGTACTGAAACACTGGCAGCAGCTAAATACTGCGGTATGTGTCTCTTTACCTTTCTATACCCCTATGTGAAACAAACCGTCAGCAAGCCGCCTTCTCGATCACGAATCCTCACAGAACTGCGATTTTAGAGCTGACCACTCATTACCGTTCAAAAAACACGCTCAAAGTGTTCGTGCCATTACGCCATCCCTGGTCTAAGGTATTCGAGTTTACGCTGGGTGTTCTGGGACGTAAACAACATATTTTCAATTACAAATCCATATATTTAAATCGATAAACATTTAATAAATTTCAAATACTGTTGAGAATGTCCTCTCATTTTGCTTATGTCTCAACTTTCAGTCTTAGAGGAAGGCATTATCAAATCAGTTTGCACGTTGCATTTAACTCTCTTGTCTAAATCTTTTTCTTGTTTCTCTGTGTTGGCAAATCTACCGCAACTGATTTCCCGGAATTATCAAATCATTCAGTTCGATTATTAAAAAATTTCAAATACATACGAAAACTTCTCAACTTTCTTATGTTTTTAGTATATGGTAATTCGTTCTAATTCCCTTAGTGTATTCCTTTCACATTGTAATGGTCTGATATCGCACCTTGTGAGCCTACAGAGCAACATCCAGCTTCAATCACGATCATTAAATCAGCGATTTCGGAAACCACCCATCATTCAAATTACAGATACCCTTCAAGGTATGGCTATTTAGCGTACGT
>BPLR01013435.1:0-100030 GCA_021605095.1 Caerostris extrusa | reverse complement strand
ACGTATTGCTTTCTTGATTCATACTAATGAATGAAGTTTTTATTTCCATTACATTTAAAAAGTGTTGAGGAGTCATCAAATAAAAAAATTTTTTAAATAATACTTACAAAAGTAAATGATTAAAGAATTCAAAATATCAACTTTTTGTTAATTAACTAATCAGGTGGTTCTTAAAATATTGTGCATGCACTCAAGAGTTCTCAAAATATCTTGAAAGTAAGTATAACTACAAAAAAAAAAAAAAAAAAATTAATGTACACTAGGAAAAGTTTTTATAAATTTCAATAATATTAATAATCAATCTGATTTGTCAGGAATTTCCATTTTTTAATTATTTCTTAAAAATGTTAAAAATTTAGATTTTTTTAAATGTATATATATGCACAGCTATTTGTTTGTTTGTTTGTTTTTTAAATTTGGTTAAAAAATGTCTTAATAACCTAGAGACAGTTTTCTTGTGCATCAAATGAAACAAAAAAATGTTTTTTATTTCCTTCCTATTTTAGTTAAGTGTTGATATTAGGTTTTTTTTTTATAATTTTGCATAAATAAATTGACATTTGTAGCTGATTATCATTACATTTTCACACAATTATCAATGACTAATGATAATATTTTGATTACTTTAATTCAAAATTAACTTGATAGTCATATATTATGAATTAAACTTAATCAAGAATCAAACATTTATTTTAATGGATAAGATCTAAAATAAGGCTTACATTTATATTATGTAAACCATATTTAATTTGAAAAAAATATTTTAATTGACACATATATATTTATGTTAATGGGTAAAGAAAGAACATTATCATTATTTCTTCAAATATTATTCTATTTTTAAAATATTTTAAGTATGTATATTTTTTTTTTAAAAAATATTAATTCTTTGAATTATCTTTTAATAAGAGTTAGAATTTCTGATTTAAGAAAAAAAAAAATCTTATTAATTTTTGTTAAAACAAAAGTATCAAAATCAAGCCTAAAACTTGCAAGAGATCACAAATTTGTTTCATTTTGCAAATTTTAGGCTCAGCTTTCTATTACTAGTTAAATTGAGTATTTCTGTATTTTGAAACAGTTGCTTGTAGTATATTAAAAATTTAGAATTCTTTTAATTTAAAAATTTCGTTTGTATTTATATAAATATATTACTTTTGTTTATTCATATGTTTTTAGTATTTAAATAAAATTTGTTTCATACTACAGAACCTCTGTGAAGTCGAACTTCAAGGGAAGACTCCAAATAATTCAAGTTATAGAGTTTTCGACTTTGCAGATTTTGTAAGGAAATATTCGACTTGTAGAGGTCCAGATTCTTTCTAACATATTTTGAGTTAGAGGTAAAATAACTAAAAATTCAAGTTACAGAGGTAATAACAAGTTTATTTGCAACTTAAAAGTTATATTATATACTACAATAAAAAATCAAAATAATTCAAACAACCTTAAAATTAAAAATATTATGTATTAAAAAAAGTCACTTATTATTATTATTTATTTATTTTTTACTTTAGACAATTGATTGTTCTCTATCTATAGCATTATCTAATCTATAAAGAGCAGAACATTCTTTTTTTCTTCTGACTTGCTATTTCATAAAATTGGTTATTCTATTTACTATATACTCATACATTGTTTTTCTAAGAAACAATGATGTGCATTGTCGGCAAATCCTTAAAGTCTGTAACTTATTTTCCTCGAGCTATAGAGGTAATTAGTTTCAAATGATCGAGTTGTAAAGGTTGTAAAATCAAACATTGCTAATGTTCGAGATACAGAGGTCCAATTTTTTTTTTTCGAGTTATGAAGGGAAAATATCTACCAAAATGGCTTATGGGGATTGACTAATTATTTCGACTTATAGAGGGTTGAAATTTCGAGTAATGGAGTTTTAGCTCTTGAAGGGGAAGGGGAAGGGAACAAAAACATTTTTGGAGTTGTGGAGGTTTTCATTATCGAGGTTCGACTTAAGAGGTTCTACTGTTTATAAGAATGCATTATGCTTCAATGATATTTAATATATTAGAACTAATATGTTATCTCTTTTATATTCTATCCGAGTTCATTTTATAAATTCTTTTATTTAGGCAATTCATTTATCATTAGAAGGTTTGGAAGACCTTGAACCATTTATAAAAATCAGAATATTTGGAACCTTTATTGTATATAAAACATTTATTGCTGTTGTTAAGAGGTAATTCTTTCTTACCACTCTAAATAAAAATAAAAATTGTTAAAAACGTATATATATTAAACAACGAACACTGTACTGATATCAAAATTGTCAATTACATACACACACTCACTCATCATAAACACTGGACGGCATTGTGTTGCCATCTGCAGGTCAGGGTTAACAAATGCCTGAATCCATTCGAAAAAATGAAAAAATGAAGCCTTGATTGGTGCTAGATTATAAAATGTGCTGAACTATCGAATGGCTGATTAATGATAGGTTATTGTATTTTGTTTTAAGATTTTTTTTTTTGTATGTATATTATTTTACTTGAAAAAAGATGTAAATTACACTCATTATGCCCTCAGACATTGGATTAGCTCATAGTTTGACAAACATGCTAACCTGACTTGGCCATGCACAGCAAAGGTACTACAAGGCTGTTTCCTCTGTATTAATCCATAGTATCTCCAAATTTGTTATCAATTGAAAATTTGTAGAATGACCTGAATTGACAAATTGAGCAGTGTTGGAATTTGAATTACAGACATACTTAGATGAATTGTTGAGTACTAGTCTATATATTTATTTGTGAGTTATTGTAATAAATAATCCTTTTCTTTCTTTTTCAATCACTTATTTATATCTATGTTTCAAACTTTATAAAATTTTGGTTCAATCACAAATTTTTTATAGCAGTGAATGTATATTTCCTTTTTTTTATCTTTTTTTGTCCTATTTGTATTTATGCATGTATGATATAGGTGTTCTAATGTCTCTTTAGCATACAAAGTTTTATAATTAAAATTTACTTTTATTAAAAAATTACTTTTATATTTAGTTGTTTTTCTTTTTCACTTTTTGTACTTTTGCTTTTTAAAGTTAACTTTATAAAATTAACTCCATCAGGAACTAATTTTATTAAAACAGATAATTAAATTAAAAATGAATGAATAAAATTATTAAAAGCAACTGAAAATTTAAAAAAAGTCAATAATTTAGTTGAGTGATTGAAAATATTTTTAAAAACAGTTATTGAAGTGGTATTTCAGGATTGTTCTTTTAGTTATACCTGTAAAATAAAAAAAAATCCAAAGTGAATAATTCATTTTTTATTGTGTATTTTAATAGGTGGTGCACATCATTTGAAGAATTCTTACCTGATGATTCGGGAATCCACCGTGTTGTATATTCTGTCATATTATATGATACAAGTGATAGTGAAAATGATATTTGTATGAATGATATCGTAAAAAAGACTATATTTAGTTCTCTTGAGTGTAAATTACCTAAAAGTAAGTTTTAATTGTAATTATTTTAAATTTATCATAAAGTTAAATATGGATATAAATTTTTAAATACATCTTGAAACAAAAAATAATTTTAAGTGGCTCATACTAGTCATGGGACACCAGGGGGGTTAACAAGATACCAGTTCTCATTGTGTTGTCTATTTCACTATCACAATTTGGCAATTTCTAAAAAGTGTTTTCTAAATTTGTGCTTCAAAATAACGACTTGAATGTAATACCTACAGGAGCCTCTACGATATATTTCTGGAAGTTTTCTTTTCAGTTTTGTTTATTAGCAAGTACTGAAAATGTATTTAAATACTGTTGGTTGTTGTAAACCAAATTGTTGCATTAATTTCGCTGAATTACTTTCGAAAAATTAATTTTGTCTCGTTCTATGATTTTCTTTTTTCAATTTCCACTTGCTGAAATTTGTTTCTGCATGATTATAAAGGCATCAATAATTAAACAATTAAATTTATCTTTCACTTTTGGATAATTGCATCAAAATTTCCATTTCATAGAAAGCAGCCTATATGGTTTTGTCATGAAATTTACAGTTCTTGATCAACCCATTCAATATTTTGTTTGTGAATTCGTACTTAGTTTTTGTTATGAAAATGAAATCGTTGTAGATAATAAAAGATTAAATGTTAAACACTTTTATTATTATAAACAAATACAAAGGTAGCAATAATAAATATTTTTTCTTCCTTTCCAGCGTTTTAAGCCCTGGATTCTTATTTGGAATGCTGTTGATACTTGTTTTTTGATTGCGGATGTAAAATAATTTTTTTCAATTAACTGCTTTTTTGTGGTTATTCTCTTTGCCATTTTCCTCTTTACAAACTTTCATACATTCTCAATTAGATTATAAATGATCAATTAATGGCCAAGGTATTAAAGGGACATTCTCTTATTGTAAAAAAAGACTTATACAGTATGGCAGGAATCTCCATCCTGCATACAAAGTACACCATGTGGGAGCCAATCTTTTAGTTGGGGTAATAGCCTATTTTGTAACATTTGCTTGTATTGCTTCTGTCATATAGTACTATCAACTATGAAATGGTACCCAGTACCCTTTTACTAAAGACAGAACATAGCATTACTTTAGTAGGATGTTTCACAGTTGGAATAATGCAGTTTGGAGGGAAAAATTCAATGAATATTAAACATTTTAAAAACTATAGTAGAGTAATAAAATTATCAATGAATATGCATTAGAAATAAGCCTGTATTTATTTTGCATTTGTATGTGTTCAAACAAAATGGTGTTTTTAATTTTCTTCTAAAGTGATCATTTTAGACAAATTGCTGAATTGAGTTAGTATCGTATCCTCTCTGTTTATTGTTAGAATTGACATTCCGATAATCAAGCTTGGATCTAATAACAATTCTTGTTTCATTCCAAGTGCTTCCCATTAATCATAAAAAAAAAAAAAAAAAACTTGAAAATAATCCTGAATGGCATCTAGCAGTATGTCTCTTAATATACAAGTTAAAAACTTTATATTGTATTTTACTTGCATTTTAAAGGTACTGATAAAGTTTATGGGATAATTATTTATTTTCATAGATTGGCATATCTGCAACAGGTTTTTTGACCCATGTTACACAAAATGGAGAAATTTACTTAAGGTTCCTACATCCTGAAAGCAGTTGGCTGGAAATTGAATTGGAAAAGCATTCAATAAATTTTGAAGTAAATATTATTTCAATTTTTGATGTGTAATATATTTTTTTTATTCAACATACATTGCTTTTTGTTTCTTACTATTTTAGATAATAATAGTTCTTTATTAAGCTATCATTCTCTTCGTCCCCTAGTCTTCTCTATGTTAGTTATTGAAAAAATTTCATATATAATTTATTTGATATTAATCAACAATTTTGTGATATCACCTTGTGTAAAGAATTTATTTTTAAAATGTAATCATATTTAATAATTGAATAAATGGAGGAAAAATTAAAATTTTAATGAAGATTTCTAGGCATATTATCATTTATCGATTTCATCGATATTTAAAATTTATTAGATTATAAAGTTTTTATGCTAGGATTTGGTTGATGCACCTTAAAAAAAATTTTCATGCTTATAAATTTTAGATTTTAAAAAAGTAAGCATTAAATTCTTTCTTCAGACCTTTTATTTGTTTGCTGCTCAAATCATTTTCGTATAATTGCAAAGTATTAAAGTTTTTCATTTATTTGGGGGGGGAGATGAAGGTATAAAAGAACTATAGTGTAAAATATTTTATTCATACATACAAAGTATGTTTCATAGTTATTGAACAGAATTATTAAATTTTATATTGTCTTGTATTTTGTAAATTTTAAATATATCTTTATTGGAAATCTTTATTTAGTTCTAGGAAGTAAAACTTTTTTCCCCTCATTACATGAATTATAAAAATAAACATTTTTTGTGAATTTTTTATTATTGATCTGCTGTGCTTAGCTTTTCTTCAAATATCTTAATATGATTAAAAATGAAAGCTTTTATACATAGAAAGGATTGGTTATGTTAATATTGTATAATATGTATTTTTTATCTGCTTCATATTTTTAAGTCAATATATAATGCTGGTTGCCACTAAGCATCTATTTTCTGAGTAATGATATAAAAAAAATGTACATGTAATAAAATCAAAATGTCATTAAGCAAATGATTTATTCATTTTCCCTAATAACAGTTTCCAACTTGAGGTATATGAAAATAATATTAGTAATAATAGAAAATAAAATAAGAAAGTGGATGCATCAGGTGTAGACATAGGAATTGATTGTTGTCACTGGTCCCACCAATAAAATCATAATGTGTGTTTACATTTTTATTTAAAATTCAACTGAAAGCAGGTCAATATTTTAGTGATCAATTGAATTCTAATTAGTAACATGTATCAATAGGTGTAGCTTTGTTTCTTTTATGAGTGCTTAATTTGAAATGTATAGAAAAAAATTTTAATGTTTTGAATAATGACTATCTGTTGATATATATATATATATAATTTCTAAGTAAATAAGTAGTCAAGTGAACAAAAATTGGTACTCTTAAGAAAATTGCAAATAACATCGAAATTCAACCCACTGAGTCAAAAGCTGCAAGTACTTTGAAGGCAGTTTCAAGATTTACGAGGGCTAAGTGAGCCACAACAAATGTGCTTATAAAAAGAGAGAGAGAAAATATTGTGATGAATACTTATTATATGGATTTTTAATAATGGAAAATGAATACTGTCAAATATAAAGCAAAAGCATAAAAAAGTGTCATCCAGTTTGAAACATATAATTTATTTGCTAGCCTAACTAAAAACATTATGATTTAACTAAATCAAACTTTTTTTTTCCTGTGTGTGTAGAGAAATGGGTGAGGAGGAATATTCAATACAGCACACACAAAAAAAAAAAAAAAGATAAAAATTAATCAATTGGATATTTTGTATAATAAATTTATGTTGACACTAAATATAGTTTGAGATCTTCAAATTCTGAACATTTTCTCATTTAATATAACTAAATGTCTGTTAATTTTGATCGACAATATTAACAAACTGAATTGACTGAAGATTATTTATATTTCAAATTAAAAATATAAAGTTATGTGTATAATAAAAAGAGAGCAAAATATTTACTTTTAAAAACTTTATTTATTGTAGCATTGCTAATTAAATTGCATTTCATTCAAATGCACAAATATGTTGAATTTCATTTGTTTATATGAAAATCATCATTATGCAAATAGTAATGTCATTTATGTGTTCTATTCATTAATATATAGATTTTTATTATTCACCTTAAAAATCTAAATTATAGTCAAAGATATAATTTTGTTAATTACTTAATTAAAAATAAATTATTTTTGTATAAAATGTGCAAACATTTTAATAGGCTATTTGCTTACTTTTATAATAAATTGCTACTTTTAATTTATCATTTTTTTTTTCTTCTTCAGAAATCCTGTATGGATCAAACTATTTTGGTTCCTGAAAAAATTTATGCTGCTAAATATGTAGATGGGAAATGGTATAGGGCAGTAGTTTCCAATAATGCTATTGCTTCTGATCCCCAGACGGTACTGTATTCCTTTTTATCTCATCTTCAAAATATCTTCTGAACATAATTTAATTAGTAATTTTATTAAAAGTGTTTATTTTAGCAATTTTAGATTTAATTAATAAGGAAGTGTTAAATTAGTCTTTTGATTCATAATATTTACATAACGTGATATCCATCCTGAAATTATTAACTGTACGAATCCTATTATTGTATATATGATGTGTGTGTGAAATATATATGTATATATATATTTGTGTAATATTGTAGTATATTATTTATATTGTGTGAAATATTTCTATATATATAGAAATTCCCTTGCATTGAAATTTATTAATAAATTAAAATTAAAATTCTTGATGGGCTAAACTATAAAATAAATATAAAAATTAGTTATTTGTTTGAAAACATTCAAATTAATGCACTAGTTTATTTTGAAAAGTTTAATTATCTTAGTATGAAATACACATGGATATTTGTAAAAAAAAAAATAGACACTTTTAACATTTAGAAGCATTTTTAACATAATATTTATGTATAAAAAATAATTAAATCAACTTTCTATGTATTATTTATTCAGTTTCTATTTTATTATTAAGCTATTGCAGTAATATACTACCTTTTCCAGATTGAAGTTATATTTATTGATTATGGACATCCAAGTTTAGTTAGAAGATCTGAAATATGTGAAACAGAACCCCATAGTGAAATTTTGACGTCCGTTGGAAATCAAGTATTAATTTATATTATAATAAAAAAAAAGTATTTCAATTAATAAAACATTCTTATTGCAGTACTTAACTTTTCATAGCATTAAAAATTATTATTATTTATTATTATTCTGTTATTTCAGCTTTATGAAATGTTGGAAAATATGTTCTAAAATTTTTTTATTCTATGTATAATTTTAATTGATGGAAAAATTTTGATTATTATTTGTATTTTATTAAATTTTTAACTGAGTTTTTAAGGATTTTATTTTCTTTTATTGATTTAATAGAATAATATATAATTTTACATAATTTTTTAATAATAATATAATTTTTTTCATAATTCTATGAAGTAATATTTATAATTTAGGAGATTTCCTTTTGTTCAAAATGAATTAATTTTAAAAAATTCTTCTGAAGACTTTTTTTCTCTTAAATTTCATTATTTTGTAATCAATAAAAAATATTCTATTCTAAATCTAAATAAAATGATGTTTTTATTAATTAAGATGTATAAAATTTTAAGCAGATAATCATAAATCATTAATTGTTTGAAAAAAGATATTAATCAATATTAAATTCAAAGAAGTTAATATTCTGAAGTATGTATACAATTTTTATTAACAATCACAATAGGGTCAAATTTTATGTTAACTTGTGTAAAATTGATATTAAATTGCTTTTGAAAGCTTTTTCTAATATTAATTTGTTTTATAATAAAAAAATTATTTTAATTAATAATTTATTCTACCCACAATAATTTTTCATAAAATATAAAACTTTAATTAAATTCACATATTATTTATTAATTGTCAAGTAGTTTTTAAAGCTTAAAAATTCCTTTTTTAACCAGGCCATTAAATGTGAACTATTTGAAGCATTGCCATCTCCAAGTTGTAAATGGACTGATGCTGCAACTTTAAAGCTTCAAAAATTAGCACCTTTTAATGAGGAACTTATTGTGAGGGTATGTATTGAAAAAGTCTTGTTATTAAATCTTATTATTTGTCAATTGTGTTTCTAAAGATTTTGAATATTGCAAAAAAAAAAAAAAAAAAAAAAATCAGTGTTCAGTACTATTTTACTTTAATATATTGTTGTATCTTTTGATAAATTTCAGAAAAATGTCTTAGTTTATTTCATGAGGTGTTTTTAGTTAAAATTAAACTGTTGAGAATCATCTATAGTTCAATTTTGGCATCAAACTTTATAAAAGCATTAGTGGCAACATGGAAGGATTTTATTAAAACATGATGTTCAAATGTTGCCTATGAGGCAAATGATGTCTGTTGTAGTTTACATAATTGAAAATTTGCATAAAGTGCAGATAGGAATTCAAAGTCAAAGTTATAACAATAGTCGACAAAAGCTTTAAAAAGTATTCTAAGGACCTGTCCAGCTCCATAAATATCGTTTCAAAACCATTGTGCATATTATGGGTTTTATAGATTTCATAAACTCCAAAAGGGTCTTCTGTCAATTACTGCTTTGAAGAAATTTGGAAAACAAGGCCTACTAGCAGTTTGGAGTAGTAGGGGAAAAACTTGTGAGAAACAAATAATTGTTGACAAAGCACACAAGCAACTTTACTAGTGATAGTAGTTCCCAGGGAGTAGCATGAATATTAAGATGGTATTGAAAGTCTTGCATAGAGTTTCGCATTACTATCCTTATAAGATCAGAGGCATACAACAATTGACATCTGCTCAGTTGTATCTTTGTCGGAATAGAATTTGTATGGGAAGTGTAATCTACTTTTGTAGTATTCATCAAAATTACTCTTTGGTGGGGCTTCTTTGCAAAATCATTGTTGGAATTTTTTTTTCCCCTTCAACAGGGCAATATCTTCTATCATTACTACACATCACAGTATGCTAGCTTTAAAAAATTATAACTACATCAAATTATCTTTTGTACTATACATTGATTAATGGGTATAGCACCTATCAAGGCATCATTCCACAAGCAAAATTATTCTGGGACAGTTTTCTAGTTGCGTGACCACTTCATTCTCTGGATAATTACTCTCCATGCGATTTTAAGAGCAGGAGTTGCTTGATGTCCAAGCAACCTTGATGGTTCCCATACTTGACTACCTTAAATGACAACACATAAACTATGATAAACCTTGTGACATATTACATTTAGACTTATATTACATATTATATTATTACATTCAGTTGTACAAGGTAAGCAAGGTATGGTTCATAAAAAAATGATCACTACATAATCTTTGACTTCCCAGGGAAGTAAATAAGCTGAATGGTGTGATGTTTCACTGCAATTTAATCTTTGTCCTTTACAATTAAATCTTTTTTTACATTGCACAGTGCCTAATTTCCTCCATCAGTGACATGTATTCATTCTTATGGCATCATTAAACCCACCACAATTAAGTTTGGTTATTTCATTGAGCTATAGATGATTTTGAATAGTGTGAATTAAAAAAGCACTCTGTATCTGAATAATACATTATATTTAATTTTTATATTGATGCTTAATAATTTGTGTGGAAATACATTTATTTGTAAAAATTAATAATTTATTGTATTTATTAATACAATGTTCTAAATTTGTTTAGGTTATTGAAGAAACTACTATTAACTCTGTGGCTAAAGTTAATTTGCATAAACGAATTTACACTAAAGAGGATTCATTCATCATATCAGTTAACGAAAATCTTGCAAATAGATCAGATTTATTTTTGTGAGTATATAATTTTTTTTTTTCTTTTTAATATTTTAGAATTTTTTCATTAACTGTTAAATTATCTGATTAAAATTTTTTAAATTCATTATCTTTAATAGATTTTACATATTTGAAGAATTGATTGGCATATTTTTAATGTAATTAACATATCTTTACATTCTGCTTAATATATTTACATTTGTTGCTAGACATTCAGATTTCAAGTTTGTAATGGAGAAAAAGAAAAAGACCACAAATCTAATCTTATATGAGTAATTGTAACAACAAAGTACTATCACAATAGTAACAGTTTCATTGTAATATTTATTTCCATTTCACACACTTTGATAATGATAGTTTTCTAATGAAATGAAATATGTATAGTCTGACATTTAATCGCATGGAATATTGGCAAGCCACCAAGTCAGACTGATTCAGAAAAAGCGGCATCATAGATGAGGAAATTTACTAATGTTTAATGGGAACCCAATAAAAACTATTTTAATTACTAATTCAAATTTTAGATTTTTTTTTCTTCTAATGCAGCTGGCAAATAGACCGTGATCTTCGCCATAAGGGCTGCACCTATGTTACTCACTTTGCATTGCCCAGGGGCACGTGTAACTGGATGGTAAGCCACAGACGTGGAGTAACAATGCCCCCACAGCGCTCTACGATCCTTTGAGGACCGGGACCTACAGTTTATAGTGGATTCCGAACCACTACAAACACCCATGGGCAAAGCCGGGATTTGAACCCGATACCTGTGGTACCGAACGGCAGAGTGCTAGCCATTCGGCCATCAGGCCCCCAATTTTAGATTATATGATAAAAAAAAAAATTAAATGAAAATATTCTGCACCAACTAATACTTTTTTTTTTTTCTTTCAAACTGTGTGCAGTGTCCATCATACCAGAATCCTGAGAAAGCAATCAATTTGTCCGTTTCCACCATTAAACCAGATGATTACTATTCCATGCATTCATGATCAAACTGTATTAGAGTGCAAATAATATTACTTTTAAATGTAAAGTTAATAAATATGATTTGATTACAAAAAGGCTTTATTTATATATTTCATTTTATTTCTTCAATTTTTAACGAAAGATGGTGAACGAAAAATTTTTATAAAATTGACTTTTTAAAAGGTTAATTTTATTTAATTTTTAATATTTAAAGGCAAATAATAATATTATAATTTTTAATATTTTCTTTATCATTTTGTTTTACATAAAAAAATTTTCAGGTAAGAAATAATAAAAAATTAATTTTTATGTAGTATTATTCTAAGCATTTTAATTTTGTTGTTGAATTTGTTAATTCTCTATATTTTTATCTAAATAAGTTATATTTTAAATTCTAGAAATGTTACTGCATCAGAAATAACAGCTTCTTCAAAGCATCCTACACACTTGAATTTACAATTTAATAAATTGGCTCATGCATCCAAAAGTTCCATTACCAATTTTGTGCCGAAAATACCAACTCTTGTTGAAGACAGTGTGACAAATCCATTTAGAAAAATTAGTGTCTCTAATTCTGCCAATGAGTAGGTTCATTATGTATAATTTTCTATTCAGATTTAGAAATTTATGAGTTTTTATACTTGCATGGAAATATTACAACAAATATTCTTTTGTTTAGATGTTGTTTATATTTTTATGTCTCTATCTTAAACAGATGCTTATATTTTTAAATTATGTTGTTGTTTGCATATAATGAAAAAGTAAAAAAAAAAAAAAAAAAAAATCTTGGTAAATTTATGAAATATTCAAGGAAGATAGCTCCACTACAGTATTTTCTTTTTATTTAATTCCTCTATATTTTCTTTTTTCAAATATCTTTTCTTATGTAAAGCAAAAGATTTAAAACCAAAATAAAAAAATAAAAAACCTTGAATTTACAATATATTATAATATCCCACTTGAATACAGCATACCTGGAAATAACTGTTATTTTCACTTTATTTCAAAACTAAAATGATAAAACAAAAAAAAAAAGAAAAAAAAATAACCTATTAATTTAAAATTATAACACAGCTTAAATATTACTGAATATTACTATGAAAAATTGAGGATATTAAAGGATAAAAGAAAGAGTAGAAAAATAAAATAATGCACTTTATTATTTATTTTTAATTTTCATCTATATATATATATATATACACTCAAGAGCCAAAACATTATGACCACCCCTACATTTTGCAATGACCTCGCCTGGATGACGTGGAAGTGGTATTTAACTGCTGCTGGAGAGTCTGAAGAATCATTCTTTCACTTACTTCTGTGTGTGACGGGAAAGGCTGCGCATCTAAGCGACTTTGATAGAGGGCAGATTGTAATGGCTCGAAGGCTCGGAATAAGTATTTCCGATACTGCACGACTCGTGGGTTGTTCGCGATCTACAATTGTTAGTACTTGTGCAAAGTGGATGAATGATGGTTAAACCAGCAGTAGACAACATGGTGTTGGATGTACACGCGCTATCAAAGAAAAAGGTCGTCGGAGACTGTCTCGCAGGGTGAAGCAAAACCGGAGCCAGACAGTGGCTCAGCTGACAGCCCAATACAATGCAAGGCCAAGTAGAATAGTATCGGAGCACACTGTTCAGCGGAAACTGTTGGATATGGGGCTACGCAGCAAACGTCCTACTCGTGTGTCTTTGCTGACCAAGCGTCATCGCCAACTGCGCCTACGCTGGCCCGGGAACATCATGAATGAGTGGGAGAGAGTTGCCTGGTCAGATGAATCGCGGTTTGTCATTCATCACGCCGATGGCCATGTCAGGATACGCCGTCTGCCAGGCGAACAGTTGCTCCCTCAATGTACAGTAGGTCATACACAGGCCTGTGGTGGCGGTATTATGCTTTTGGAGACCTTCTCTGGGGCCCGTGGTTGTGATAGAGCAGACCATGAATGCTACAGGGTATCTGAACATCATTGCGGACCAGTTGCATCCTTACATGGCCTCTGTTTTCCAGCTGGAGATGGAATGTTCCAACAGGACAACGCCTCTTGTCACAAGACTAAAATTGTGTTGGAGTGGTTCCAAGAACATGATGCTGAATTCCTGTTGATGTCCTGGCTGCCTAACTCCCTGGATCCCAATCAGATAGAACACATTTGGGATGTCCTGGGACGGCAGCTCAGAGTTCAAAGACCACCAATTCACTGAAACATCTGGTACAATCTGTCTCCGGCCATCTACTAAGGACTAGTGGCATCCATGCCAAGGCGGGTTGAAACTGTGTTGTGCGCCAAAGGTGGGCCAACTCGTTATTGAAAGGTGGTCATAATGTTTTGGCCCTTGAGCGTATATAGATGAAAATTAAAAATCAAATTATCAAAAAAAAAAAAAAAAATGTAATTATTAAAATCATTATATATATATATATATATATATAATGATTACATATATATTAGTCTTTTTAATCACTTACCTTAATATAATACAGTCTTTACTTGATTTAAACAGTTATTAAAAAATAACTGTTTTTATTCAATATCTAATACAAATCATAAAATATGTTCTGTGTTGAATGCCATCATATGGTAGTATAATTTCAAAAGATGTGCATACAAAGAAAAAGATTAAATCAACATTAATTTTTGATATTTTTGTCTTCATGCAGTTCAATTACATTTAATTTCATCAAGTTTAATGTATTTGCATAATTCATTCTATTTAATTTATTACCGAATACATACACATGTAGTTTTCCCACTGATTTGAATGTGGAAAGCTGGTAAACTGCTGAGTTTGACAGATTAAAAAAGAGCAGCATCACGGGGAGTAAATAGATGAAAATTTAAAAGGGACTTTAATTGCAAAAAAATAATTTTACTAATTAAAATTTTAAATTATGTGATATTAGAAGAAAAATTACATGAAAAAAATTCTAATTAACTACTATACTTTTTCTTTCAAAGTAACTTTGTATCGGACTAACAGCCCTAACCCCCTGTGGTTTCTGTCATTAAACAGGAGGTTTATTATTCCACACAATCCATGGTTAGACTCTAGTTCAAATTTGGTTATCTACTAAAAAGTAAAAAAAAGCTTTTCATGTGTGCTAATTATTTTTTCGGAAACATCTTTCTTGTAGCATCATTACCGTAACTGTATTTGAATTGCATTTAGACACTGATTATAGATTTAAACTTTTTTTTAATATAAAAATAAAATTTGATATACTTTACAGTTAGTTAACTTGGTAATTGTTTTGCATATTGTTGAGATTCTGTTTAAAATTTAAATTGCTTTTAAGGTTAAAAAAAGGGGCCTATTTTGGGTTCGAGTGCCGGCTGTGGCTTGGATGTTTGTAGTGGTTTGGAATCCACTTTAAACTGTAGGTTCCAGTCTTAATTTGACTGCAGGGCATTGGGCTGATAACCCTACCCCGTAAAAAACCCACTCCTGTCTAGAAATCTGCCAATTGGCAGACTTCCTTGGCCCACCATGGGGTGTTGCACTAATGAAGATGGTTAATACACAAATTAATTGGGGTCTTTTTCTCGAATACACAGAGAACTATGGATATTTTTATTTAAATTCTTTTTAAGTAGTTTTTGCCATGAGATGCAGTATTATTATCTATTAAAGCTCAAAAGATAAAAAGTTATATAAAAAACAAAAATACAAAGAAATCTTCTTCAATTTATACAATATATTGCAGACAGTTTTTAAAATGTATGTAACACGTGTTATTTTCTATAAATAATGTGATGAATTGTGCAGAAATGCAATATATGTTTTAATAGTTGTTTTCAAATTATAGCAAAATATAGAGAGAATGTTAATGCAAATATCTTATTATTTGTAATTTATTTTCTAAATTTATTCATCTGTGAAGTTAAAAATTTTTACTTTTTATTTGCAAGAAAGGGTTTATTTTATTTTTAAACAACTTTAGTGATTTTGAATGGTTGCCTACTCCTGATGCTGTAAAAAGTCCTGATGCTTATGAAGATGCTTCTCCTATTCCTATTAGTCCTCCAGGAGTACCTACAGAGGGAGAAATGTTTGATGTTTTTGTGACAATGGCTGCAACACCACACAATTTTGTGGTAAAATTGCTTTTTTATAATATAAGCCTTTCCTATTGTTTATGCAATTAAAATTGCAAACTTTAATTTTAAAAATATTTTTGCTTTTAGATATATGGGTTATGTAATTATGGGGCATTTTAATTTATTTCAATCCCTTTCTTATCAGAATTTTCTATGTAATAAAAATTATATGAATGAGAGTATGAAAACAGATTCCATAATAGAGAAATAAAAGATTTCAACTTCCATAAAATGAATATTTTTATAGTTTCCTATGATTTATACATATCTTATTCTTAATAGTATATTATGATTTTCATTTTTTACAATTTTTATAAAAAAAAAAAGAAATTAGAAATTAATTAAAAATGTTAAAATTATTGAAAAAGAACTAATTCTTGTACTTTTCACATATTTAGAAATTTGAATGCTACAACATTTGTAAAAATGTTATATGTGCATAAAACTTGTAAGCCATATTTTTTTTTTTTTTTTTTTTTTTTTTTTATGTTTCATTTGTATATATTAAAAAAGATTTTGAAAAGTATGTGCTTGGTATATATATTTTTTTTTAATTAAGAAAGGATATTAAATTTGTGATGAAATAGTGAATTGTTTATTTTTAAAAAACGTATTATTGATGGTTAATTTTCTGTGGTACTTATAATCTATTTTTAAGATTTCATTGGTATTAGATTTGTAGTTAACATGCTTATTTTCATGCACAAGGCAGAAATCAGGTATTTGATACAAACATACCCATTCATTACATTTATAGTTGAAACAAATAAAAACAAATTGCTTACTGAACACTGTGTTGACAGTGTTGAATTATTGCATATAATTAAGTCTTAACAGATAAATTCAGACCTCAAAAGAAATTAGCTCATTATGAAATTTATTGGATGTGGTGTATTTGTTTTTAAGTAGGTAAAATTGTTTCATTATTAAATTTACATATTAGATTTGTTGATTTTGTTTTTCGTTTCTGTATGATAAATAGGAAAAATGTTTAATTTTTGTAACATTTGTCTATTGTTTTGCTGTTAAATTTCCGAATTTTTCTGTTTTTCTCTATTTCTTAATTTTGAGGATAAAAAATTCACGTTAGATTTGTGTGTTTAATATGGCATTTGTTAATATTCTTAATTCTATTTGTTTCAGAATTCATATTAACTTATAGCGTTCTTTTTCCCCATAATTTTGGCTTAGATTAAGAGGCTGCTGCAGAATTAAAACATATTAGACTTACTTAATTCATTAACTAAAAACCTTATATATAAAAAAAAAGATTATATATATTGTTATTCTCATTATTTTTGTGTTGTAATGTCAATATTTCATTTCTTTATACTGATTAGGTTCAGCCATTAAAATCTGCTTCTGAAATGAATAAATTGATGAACCAAATGCAACAGTTTTATTCCGTGGAGGTAAGAAATTTTCTTCGTGTTCTTCTCTTCTAAAATGGCACTCGTGAATAAATGAATAAAAAGAATTTTAACTCAAATCTTAAAATTAATATTTTCCTCATTGTAAGATTAATTAATCTGTCAAAAAAAAAAAAAAAAATATCTTCATAAATGCAGTAACCTCTTTAATCTGCTAAGTCTCAATATAGTAGTTTTAAGGGGAACATCAAAGATAAGCCACCCTAGGTAAAATTTTAAATGATTAATACATGCACATATTTAATGGGTTTATTCACATTCTGAACCTTTATAGAGGATATGAATGCAAACTGCATTGTGTTGCCATCGGGCGGTCAAAGTCAGCAAATACCTTAATCTATATGAAAAAAAAAATACAAGAGCGTTGGTTTGATTGGTGCTGGATTATAGAATGTGTCAAACGTAGGATTAAAGAGATGTAACTGTTGTTCACTTGATTATGAATTCATTAATTACTGTAAATTAAAAGAGATTTTCAAAGTTAGTAAAAAATGCTTAGGTATTGAGATTTTATTAAATTTAAAATTATCAATAATATATATATCACAAGGTTGAAAAAAAATTCAAGAAAAAAATATATTGTATATGTTACAAGCAATTTTTTATGTGGTTTAATTTAAGTAATATAGAAATATGTATTGATTGACAGTATATTTTGTTTTTAGGATAACTTAATAGAAATGCATCCAAGTTTATTAAAGGCAAATCATTTTTATGCTGCTTTACATTCCGATGAGTCTTGGTATAGAGTTCGATTGGTGTCATTTAACACGTCAGAACCAGTTATGGTGAATAATATTATCATTACATATTTAAAATTTATTATTGTGTTATGTATTTAAAGTAATACTCAAATTGTTCTGTTTTAAAATATTTTTATTTTTTCTTCCCTTAATCACAAGGCTGCTGTGTATTATGTAGATTTTGGGGATTTCAACTCTGTAACTCTTCAAAATCTCCAGAAATTATATAATCAGTTTAGAAATCTACCATGTCAAGCTATCAAAGCATCACTATCAGGTATTTTTTTAATTTTATTTCATTTCAAATAATTTTTTTTTTTTCAATATTTATATTTGAAAATAATAATTGTTCAAGCTTTTCAACATTGATTAAATATTTCTAATATATCATTTTCAATTATTTGTTATTTGAGATGTAACATTTTAACATGCGATAATATTTATAACATGTACAATTAAATTTTGAAAGCATGTGAGAATTTTTCTTTTCTGCATAGTATTGAATCACAAAATAAACCATTTTCAGCCGTCAAACCTCTTATCATGTTCTTTCATTTTACATTTTTCAATTCTTTTGGGAACTTGTACTTTTGACATAATTTCATTAGGATGTCCTTCTTTTCGCTGCCACTTTTTTTTTTTTAAATGGGATTATAACATTTAACAGATCTAGTTAGATTTACTTTTAAAATTGCATTTAAATAAACAATTTATAACATACTTCAAAGAAAATATTTCATGTTTTCTGTTGTGGATGTAGCTAACAAAATGAAAAAGATATTAGAGGAAATGAAACGTGGCAAACGTTGTATACATTTAAAAATATATATATATAACTTTTTTTAAAAAATAAATTTTATTTCTTCTTGAGTAAAAATCTGGAGTGTATGATAGTTTCAGGGACATGTATAGTAGAAAAATAAGAAAATTGTATAACTATTATTGAAATGCATAATATGAAGTATAAATTAAAATTAGTTAGCATAGTTTTTTTTTTTTTTTTGCATGTATAGAGTTCAAGCTTTTCATGATTTCTTATTAGTCGAATAAGTTTTCAACATAATGAATTTTCATTCTAAACATAGTTAGCCAAGAAGTTCAAAAGGAGAACACATTGCTCTTAAACACTTTTCAGTCATTTTATCCAGGCCACAAAAATGACAAGTTGGAAAGCTTGCTTAGCCAGTGCAACATACACAGCTTCCCTTTAACCCAGCACATTTAGGACCATGGATATGCCAGATTATCAAATGTCAGTATAGTTTTAAGATATATATTAAAAATAAAAATTGAAACATATATGTATTGAAGGCATTTATGCACGTTCTGAATCCATGTAGGCAATGTATATCTGACGAATGCGAGCAGCATTATGCCATCATCTTATTTTTCAAGGTCAACAAATGCCCAAATCCATATGAAAGCAAAGATTCGACTGGGGTCGGATTATAGAATGTACTAAACTGTTTGATGTCTCATTAAAGAGAGGTTACTGTACAATATCTTAGGAAATAATCTTGCTCTGTAAGGATATGAAAGCAATCAACATTCATTATTCTAAAATATTGTTGATAAAATAACTATGTGTTTTCTATAGATGTGTATCTTGCTTTCCAGGTGTTGTGCCCCTGCAGATAGATTGGGACCCGGAGCATTGTGTTCAGTTTAAAAGTATGATAAATGAAAAGAAATTCGTTTCTATTATCCAAAATAAGAAACTGGTGAAAGAAGCAGACTTTTCGTTCTTGGAACTCGAATTAACTTTAATTGATACTAGTATTCCAGATAAAGATGTGTACATTCATGAAATTCTCACTGAAAAAGGGATGGCCCGTCCAATTGTTTAGAAATTACCTTTGTATTACTAATAATGAAAACTAAAAGTAATTTTAAATTTTTATTATGATTATTATTTTAATTGTAAGGAACTTCAAGTTAAGTTTTATTTGTAGTTGGTGTAAATTTGCCAATGGGCCCAACATTCTGGTTGTAATTGTTGTAAAAGTATAATACTCTTTTGTGTGTCAGGTAGTTGCTCATCTCTAAGCCTTCTGAATGAATGATGCTGTTATTCAATAACAATTTATTGATTTATCTGTGATACTATCTAGGTTCCATTTGTGACTATTTGCTTTCTTTTAGTCATCTTCATTAAATGTTGTTGTTTAAATTAGGTGTCTTTATTATTTTAAATGTATAAATGTAGTAGGGTTTTGTGCATATCTTAAAACTGTTGTCAAACATTGTGTTGTTAGTTAAAAATATCAAAATTGGATTGTTTGTTTCACTGCATTTCTAAATAATAAAATTCAGAAGAAGAAAAAAATGAATCATTTAAGGAAAAAAAAAGCTAATGTGATTTTTCTTTTTTGTCCATAAATTTTAAATATTGATAAATAAATACTTTTTATATTAAAATATGTGCTATTTGTTATTTATTGATCTTTGTTAGGCAAGAAATGTATTATATATATCAAGAAATGTATCAAATTCCTTTTTTATAACATTGTTTCCTGTTCTCATTTTTAATTTCCTTAATACTAATTTCTGTCATTGTTTTCAATTCTCTGCAGTTTTCTGATAAAATGACAGTTTTTTCCAATTTTTAAGAATTGGAGAGAAATTGATAAAATTTCTTCAAAATATCTTACTTTTAAATTGGTATTTCTTGTTTTTGAGCCATGTAAAAAGTAGTTCTGCCTTGTTGATATTTAGCTGCCTTTCTTTTGAATAAATTTTTAAACATGAATAACTATGTTAAAAATTCTTAAGTCAATTGGCATAAAGATTGATTAAGGCAGAATATGCAGGCTGCCTTTTTTTTTAAATCATACTTTTGTGGATTTTCAAGATGTTATGTATATATGTCATGTTACACTTATGTATGCCACAAACAAAACATCAATAGTTGAAGTGGTAAGTAATTCCTTATGAGGATTTTCAGAGGTTACTATCCTTTATTTGCATATTGTATGGCAGCCTAATTGTCAATATGATGCTCTTGCGTATGCTGTCTTATTGTTAAAGAGTCTCCATGTTTCGGAAAGCAATGACTGTAAAACAGATCACTGGTATATTTTAACCTGTATGCTTTTCAGGACACCACAGCATTTTTTGAATGATATCTTTTATTAAAACCTTTTTTTGTTATTATCACTGATGAGTATTTGCTTTTAGCCAAATTTTTATAGTTTATTTCTTTGAAAGTTGACCTGGATTTTTAAATTCCTTCTATTAGCTCACACTCTCACTATATATATCTTATCCAAATTTTCAATCGTTCACAAAATACATTTTATTCATCCACACAAGTTCAAATGCATTTTTGTTTGAATTTGTAGTTATCCAGAAATGTACTAATATAATAAATTTTGTTTTATTTTCCTTTAAAATTTTTAATTACGCCGCCAGACCAAAAAATTTTAATAATTAAAATAAAAAATATTTCAGACAATAGAAATGAAAATTTAGGCAAGTGCTTAAATAAAATTCACATTAATTACAAGCTTTCGATATATATTTTTGTATAATTAGAATTTCAAAAAAGATAGATAAAAATTATAATATTTAAAGAAAAAAATGGGGTTGCATAATTAGGAATTTCAAAAGATACATAAAAATTATAATATTTAAAGAAAAAAATGGAGCTACCTTCATTAAAAGCTAGGCCACGCGTTAAACTACCCGAGAACCTAGAAATAATTTATATTGTAAGAAACATACAAATGCATTAGTTTTTAGAAAGTAATTTGTATCATATTGAACTTCTTTTAATATTTCAGCTGGCAATACTTCTGCTAAAGACGTATTTTCGATTAGTAACTGATGATGCACCTGCAGATGACTACTGCCAATTTGGGAAGGAAGAAACTACCAGCAACCATTATAATTGATGCTACTCTTTCAGACCTTAAACCTTCCGAAAAATTACATATTCTCCAATCAGTTGCATCTCACTTTAACATACATGAATCAAGATTCAGATTGTCACAGCACTCCACCGCGATGAAAGCTCGTTCGATCCATCTGCTGTCAGAGCTGGACCAGGAAATGCTCTGGAGAGAAGCCACGAAGGAACTCAGATACAGTTCAGAGTGGGTTGCTCTGGTGAAATTTCCTCAGAATATGAATCCGTTATATCAAGCTTAGAAAAATCGGCCGCAAATGGAGAGTTGGCAGATAAAGTTGGCTTCATGGTTATTGGATGGCAAGTATCTGGTACAAGTCGAGGAGTTCAACACTTTCGAGATAAAAGAAATGTAACTCCATTCCATGCTACTCCTGTGCCTAAAATGCATGTCACAAAATGGCCAACCTACACTGAACGAATTGACGAGGCTGAAACGAGAGAAGTAGTTCCAAGTATGAGGATTGTCCCCACAATGTCTTCACCACATTACATTGATCGAACAACTTTTGATCATAGGCATAGGCATCATCACGGACAGGATATATTGCGCAGACAGAATATATTTCCCACTGCCGAAGTCCAAGCATCACCGACTTATCGCTACCATCCTCTTCCTACTAGACAATCGTCAGGTGCTACTCCACTTCCAACCCCTGTGTTATACCCCGACCGGCCAACAACTGCTGTTATACCTACTCGAATCTACGAAATTGATGGAACTGTTTCAGTGATAAAAGAAAGAACTATTCAGATGTCTGAGGATGTTTTATCTCGATGGTATGTACCTGCTAGTGATGTCACAACAGCCGATATTAGGCCTACAAGAAGCAGAACAACAGTCGAGCCTACTAAATCATGCCAAAGATGCCAAACTTCAAGCCCACTGTTAATAGCCGAACTAAAAAGCTTTCATTGGTGGCTGGAAAAGCTTGGAGATATGAAATTCCGTCTGATACATTTATTGACATGGAGGATGGTAATACTAAAGACCTAAAATTGATGTTCATGACTGCGGAACGCACATCATTGCCTTCTGCATCTTGGATACAATTTGATCCAGAGAGTCAAGTTATATATGCTTTGCCTCTGAGTGACAACATCGGAAAACATGAATTTGTCCTAGAAGCTATGGACAGTGAAGGAGCATCCACATTTGACAGAGTTGAACTGCATGTGTGGCAGCATCCAGAAGCAGATAATTTCACTCATAGTTTTACTATGACAGTTCGTTACAACAAATGGCAATACCCTGTTGGTATAGACTGGCAGATTGAAATATTGACTAGATTAGCCAGGTTATTTAAAGATCCTGATAATTCAAAATTGAGTGTGCTACGTGTAACTTTGGACCCAGTTAAAATAACTTGGTCTAATGATACCCTCGGTACTGGCCGTTGCCCTTTAGAAGACATAAAAAACATCTTTGAAATTTTCAGTACATTTGATCATCATCCAACAAAAGAAATGAAGAAAATAATGTCTCCAGAATTCAGGGTACAAGATATAGGTGTGTGGAATATAAAGGTGCTTGCGATGGAGTTGTAACAACACCACCTCCGCCTAAGAATTTCTCTCCTAGACTGAGAAATCGTATCGGAAGAATAAATGCCACAGTTGGGGATATAATTAAGTTTAAAATCCCCGAGGATACCTTCTACGATTTCGAAGATGGTGCTACTCGTCAACTACGATTGTCTCTTCTTACTCAGATAATGTTCAACCTCCTAAATCTTATTGGGTACAATTCGATCCTCGTAGCCAAGAAATATATGGTATCGCAACTGAAAACGAAATTGGTAGGCATGATTTCCTTCTAAGTGCTGTAGATAGTGATGACCAGTCCATTCCCGACTCTTTTGTAATTCACGTATCTCGTTTACCCAAACGCAAGAAGCCACCTGTGGAATTCAGCGTTGAATTGAACTATGATTTTGACGAGTTTTTGTCCGATACAGATAAGAAAACTTTAGTTGCATCAAAAATAGCTCGTCTTTATGGAGACCCTGATCCTCGCCATATGATGATCCTCAATATAACTCGAGGATCTGTCGTGTATGCTTGGAGTAATAAGACATTAGAAAACGATCACTGCCCAAAAGAAAGATTGAAGAACTTGTTAAGTGCATTATCAACGACGATGGTACTTTGTCAAATAATCTGATCGAAATGATGAGACCAGAATTCGAAGTTACACTGGTGCCGATGCCGTTCCAAAGGGAATGTGTCTGGGTGGTGCTCCACCTACCTTCGTTACAATAACAACAACGACACCAGCTCCTCCCCCACCAGAAGATCTAGAGCCAACTCTGCGAACATCCACAGACGACGACATATACATCACGACTATCGTGCCAGCAATAGTCATCGCTGTCATGCTGGTCATAGCTGCAATAGTAGCCTATTTCTTGTACTGGAAGAAGAGGAAGGGCAAAATGAGCTTAGGCGACAAAGATTTCATTGGAAGTGGTGTTCCCGTTGTGTTCGCTGGTGAACTGGAGGAACAAAAACCAGATCTAGGCAAAGCTCCAGCGATAATGAAGAATGAAAAACCGCCCTTGTCTTCAGACTATTTGTTCAACCCTTTCCGGAGGGGCACTGCGACAGTCCGAGACTCAGCCCCACCAACCGCGGCTAAGACTCGTGACGTCCCCCCTCTAAGGGAAAGGAAAGATACTTCTTCCCTTTACAAACCCCCACCCCTTTCGCATCTAGCAGGGAATCAAAAAGCACACGTCCGAAGAGTACCCAGGCTTACAGACATGCTACTTATGTTCCACCCTAAGAAAAACGATTCATAGATCGATGTCCTTTATAGATTTGGATAATAAATATTGATTAACAAAAGTACCAAACACCCAATCTTCCGGGATAGATATTTTTCTTTCAGAAAATTTTCTGAATATTTCTCTTGATAGAAATTTCTCCAATTCATATGTGAGTAAAATATATCATCAAATCTTGATTTAAATTAAAAGCATAACTAATAAATTAACTCCTCTCACTTAATTACTGAAGCTCTTGAAATATTTTTTATTTGTTTGAATTAAGGTTGGACGTTAAGTATTTGCGGAACATTTCAAAGCTAGTCACCATATCTAATTCATTTCGTTATCTGTAGCTTTATATGAAGCTTCTAATGTTTTTCATTAATTTTTAAGCAAACATTCATTTGATCAGATAAGTGCGTAAAAGCAAATCCCATTCAGTATTTCAGTATATGAATGAAATTCACTTACATATTAATGCAGAATTCAATGACTGGATAGGAAAATGAATTTAATTTTAAGTAGGTATTTCAAATGACTAACTAAGATTAAAATTTGAAACACAAACAGAATTTCTGTTAACAAAATCTATATTAACATCACAAGATGTGCTTTTCATTTTTATCTGTGGTGCAATAATAAAAAATTATAAAATTTTCTTAAACAGGCTGTCATTTATATGATACTAGAATTATTATGTTGATTGTAATTACCATCATCAATCTTTAAAATCTCCATTATTTAAAAATTATATAAAATTAATGAATTTATTTTCTTTAATTTTTCAATAACGTTTATGTGGATATTAAATAAAAAAAAATGATAAGCATGTTTATATAAATATATTTTTGGAAAAAAGAAAATTTCACGTTTCTTTAACGTACTGCCCATAATATAGAATTTTTAATTTTTCAATGAATTTTATTCAAAACTTTTGAGATATTAAACACATTGGAAAATTACAAATAGTATAACAATAAATAATGAAGAAAATTTAGAAATTTGTTTTTAGAATAACATAGCAAATCACGATAGTAGAAAAAAAAAAGCTATGAATTTCACATGAATTGCTAAATTTAATTGAAACATTTTTCGGATAAAGAAATAAATGATGCATAAAGAAACAAATGTATTAACAAAATGCAATCCATCCTTGCCAGAAAAAATACTCTTTCCTTGAGTTTAACTAAGCCTTTAAACAAAAACATTTTTATACGGGACAATCGTTTCATCCTTATACCCATGAATCACCGAATCAGTCATTTTATTGTTTATCAGTGTCGTTGATAACATTTATCCATCCTGAATTTGTGTGTTATTAGTATGCCACAGCTCGTTGACTATCCTGTGTATTTAATACATTAAGAATGCTTACAATATTTGGCTATAACTCAAAGCATAGTTTTCGCCAAAATTTATTCCTCTCATACATAAATGTTAGAATGCTATAAAGAATAAATTTTCATTTTTTATTGCTGTGTACCATGCTATGGAAAAACCACGTTTAACAAGAGTAAAACCTTTAAGGAATCTATGGTGTTTTCCTCTGCTGCCAATACGAAAAAACTAATGTATCTCACAAATAATTATAGAATTCTAATTTTTTTACAGTGACCGTATTAAAATGCGAACTTTTTGAAAGAACTTCAATTATATAATGAGCACAATAATAGTTAAAAATAATTATAGTGAAATAATTAAAAATATTTCTATTATTTTTCAACCATCCAAAAGATTTGAGGCTGATAGTGTTATGTGTGTGAAAGTGTTTAAAAAAAATTGAATGCTGAATCTATTCTAACCTTATTATTTCTTTTTTGAAAAATATATTTTTCAATGATTTTAATTTATTATATTTATATTTTTTCTTAAAATTCACATTATTTTTTTGTAGTTTATAACTTAATAACAGATAAAATAGGTTGGTTAAATATAATAAATTAAATTTGATAAATTTTAATGAAATAAAATATTAATTGCGATTTCAAATTAAAATTAAATTCACTAAAAAGATGTAGTAATAAAAATCCTTCCTCCTTATATTCCATTAAATATTACTTGATCATGCATGAAACTAAAAATAATTAAAAATAATTCCTTCATCATTAAATTAAAATATTTAAATGTTGTAAAAATTTTTATTCATTATTTCATTAATTTCCTTTTAGCACATATTCTATTATATAACAAATGCATAAAAAGATGCATTAAATTAATTTTATTTAAATTTCTAATTATACGAAAATTATGTCGAAAATAACGCATTATGTCGATAAATAACGTTACAGATTTATTTTTCCTCTTTAAAGGACTGGAATTTTTTGAGTATCGTTAATAAAAAGCATTTTAATTTTATGTTCATAAGTAATATTACATATTTTTCCTCTTGAAGTTATTGGAATTTTTTAAGTATCGTCAATATTTTAGTATCAAAATGTTTAATACACAAGTGTACAACGTGTTTTAAAAATATCGAAAATTATTAAAAACTCTCTAAACCAATTAAATTGCAGCGTTTCACGAATTTCTATACAATTATTCATTTCATGCCTATTTATTATAGCCCCATTACGATTCTCTATCAAAATATATAATCTTAAAACCGCTTTTAATACATTTATTATCAATTGCTGTAGCACCATTAAGATACACGTTTATAAATAAATGAAACTTAATTTTTGTTCTACTATATTATGCTATTCCCACGCAATAACAAAAACATAGTTCTATTTTATTAAAATAAAGCAGCTAATTTCTTTAAATTGTAAATAGATATATAACAATATATATATATATATACACCCATATATAACTTCAACAAAATATGTTTCAGATAAAAAAAAGAACAGAAAAGCATCTCTGTGACATTGTATGCATTTATTCATATAGCAGAGCACTTGCTTTTGATCATCAAAGTATATGAGCCGTGAGAAAAAAATAAATGAAAGCCGTAAATATTTTGAGATTGAAAGTATATTTTATCTCCCTCGCTTTTCAGATAGCTTGAATAAAGATTTATAATAGTCGAATTTATTGATAAACCCATAAAATATAAATAAATCATTTCACGGTCCAAATGAAATTATTTTATCTCTATATTTATATTGTAGTTATATAAAAAGAGTTTAAAATAAAAGAATCCAGCTCTCCATAGAAATATATTTAAAGGTGATAATTTTTAATGACTGTTGCATAAATTCCAGCTTAATGAATATCATACTATAAAATGCCATTAATTTAGAAAACTGCAGATATATATGGCAACTTTAAAACATAAAACAGAATTTTTTCATTTTGTTATATAGTAAATTTTTTTTTCAAAAAGGCATTCATTATCAAGTGCTGAGGTTTTTTTCTACAAAAGTATCTACCAATTTAAAAAAATAACTATTTTTTTATATTTTTCGATTTTCATATACAAGAAATAAGTTTTATGTTAATTATCAATTTAAGTTTTATGTTAATTATCATCAATATTTCAGCGACTTCGTGAGAATAAATTTTTAAATTAGCGCGCATTTTTCTTTAATGAAATGCTTTTATTTAAAAAAAAGTTAAGTAAAAAGTATTTTTAATGCCTATTTTGTTTTATTTTATTTATTAAAAACATTTTATTTTTTATCAGTAATAGTATTTTATATATTAGATTAAAGAAAGAAAACTTTTTAAATAGTAAAAAATTCATTTAAAAGTTTTTTTTCCTTCAAATTAAATTCAACATTTCAATACATGTTTAAAATCAAACTGTCTAAAATATTAATTCATAATAAATAAAAAAAAAAAAAGGATTATTTTACCTGACTTAATAACTGAACCTGACTTTAGATAATAACAACTAAAAATACATTTAATTTATGAAAGTGTTAGTACGAACCAGCTGCTGCAATTTCTCTCATTGTCTGCTAATGGTTTGTGATTGTTGAATGTGAATGTAAACATTTCATCTAAGTTTTAAAAAAATGCTTTTCCATTGTGATCAGAAAACTAAATGTTAGCTAATGTTGATTTGCTTATATGTTTGTACATAAAAATGTTAATGCCAAATAATTAAATTAAAAAATATGCTATTTCACCTTTGATGATTTTCTTTTTTTGAAACAACATTACACATATTAATTATTTTCTCTGAATAAAAATATTATCTTTATTTAAGATCTAAACCAGTATTTGTAGCCCTAATACACTAATACAATAGATATATGATTCTTTAAGCATTAAAATCAAATTCTTGGACCAATCCTCTTAAAGAACGAAATTTATAGCTGATGTATATAGATATAATAATAATATTTATACATATATATATTACAATTCGGAAACTAAAGGAAGATTATGACAATGTACGTAAAAGATTTTGTATCGATAGTCAGGCTATCCAGTGGGATTCTCTGATTTTCTGCTATACGACATGTAAATATGGGGCAATTTACTGTTAAAGGTCTCCCCTCATCACTTGTTGGTGGGCTGTTCATAGCATACATAAGTGAAATACAAAAGGCCCACCGATGTTCAACAAATTTTTAGATATATATAAATTTCTTGTAGTGAATAGCGTTGTTGTGCAAAATGATTGTGTTTCTAGTACGCTCTTTGTCAGTTCTCCTTCAGTCTTTGTGTTGATGTACAGTGTTCTTTACACACACACACACATAAATATATATACATGTATATGTATATGTATATGTATATGTATAGTGACGATACGGTTTGAGAATATAGTTGGGAATACAACACCGAGAGTCATTTATTATACTTTTAATATAAATATGGAATACATTAGTAAGAAAGAAAAAAATCTCAAAGAATTAATTATACAGGTTGAACCAAAATTCAGTAGACCTTTTCAAAATTCATAAGAAATGAAAGAGATTCCTACGAGAATGCAGTTTGAACCATGTTTGTGTGTAAAATATTAGTTCAAATTTTTGTCGATTGTTGGCGCTACATTATTATTTTCCATTTTAAGATGACATTTTAGAAAAAAATTGGCATTTAAGATTTATAAAAAAAAAAAAAATGACATCCTAACCTTCATGACATGTAACAAAAAAAAAAAAAAAAAAAAAGCCGGTATAAATGTTTCATTATACATTCTTTCATGTTATCAATCGTACAATGTGTTCACTAGCACATGGAATAACATTCTGAATCCTGCAATCACACTCTATATCAATATGTCGAGCATATATGAATGTATCGACGTAACTTTATGATGGATAACATCTTTTAATTGTGAAAGGAATGGTGAGCCATCGAGTGTACACCTGGGACCTTCAAATAACCAAGCAACCATAAAAAAATCATTTTATTTTTTTCCACTCATGTTTTTGCCACCATCAGTAATAATACACTTTCATTTTTTCCATTGAAGATGATTTTTTTGAACAGCATTTCTAACTCTTTTAAAAATATCTTCTCTAGTGATCGTGTCGAGAATGTTATGAACTTCAAGAAAATCTTAATAATTTTTATCTATCCCTCGAATAAAAATAACACCTAATCAGTATCTAAAGCATGTGTAAACTCATTCAGGGACAAAGAGAACAACTCTTAAGTGTTGATTTTTGTCAGACAATTGGGTTAATATATTTCTTACAATATCACCTACTCTTCGAGACTCGGTGTTTGCAGATAACTGATGTTTTTAAATAAATTAGCTTTTTCCGGGTACATTTCTTATGCTGCTGCAATAATGAAGCCTTTGATTAATTCACCGTCAGTAAATGGTTTTCCATGTTCCACTATTGAATGAGACACGTTGAAACTAGCTCCAGTTGCTGCTTCTTATTAGCATGTACTTTCTTAAACAACAATTGCTTAGATTCCAGCCCGCGTTTCAAAGATTTATATCTTTCTAACCATCGGCTATTCGTAAATTTGGAATAATTCCGAGAATGTTTAGTCTCATAATAACATTTTTTTTTTTTTTTTTTTTTTTTTGAGGACTGATATTGTATCATTGCGAATTATATCCATTGCCTCATTACTTGGCTCAACCATGAAATATTGATATCCACATTGCTTTTTAAATATCCTGCACTCACTATCGTTTCTTTTCCATATTTATATAAATCCACCCAAAAGGCACATATCTTTAAATCAAAATAATGCACTTGTCGCTCCGAACACAAAATTTGAAACTGTCAACTCTTTATTCTCCCTTATTTCAACTGTGCGTCCTCTAAACAAATTCGAAAACACTTGAAGTACGAAAATAAGTCAGCGATTATACAGCAGAACATGCTCTAGTTCTGCAACTCGCTACAAAATGGGCTGTATACTTCGACTAAGCATAATGGACGTATTTGCGTAATTCTGCCACTCCCAGAAGATGGTGCTCTTATACTATAGCCCGAGATGGCATCTCCGCCGCAATGTGCATGCTCGTCCATCAATTGCAAACTGAGCGGATCCCCCTCCCTCCCCCTTCCGTGGCGTAGACACCTCACTCTCCAGTTAGTTCCAAAATGAAAATTTTATCGCAATTCAAGATTGTAGTATGAAGAGCTAGTTACGTCTCGGCCAGCGGGACTTAGTCACTTAAGCTAAAACAATTTGGAGGTCCCTGGTTTAGGAAGCTATACTTGAATTGATAGAGGAGTAATAGAATAAAAGAAACTAATTATTTGAACTGTTATTTGGGTTCAATAGTCGGATGCAGTTGGATGTAATTTCATGATTGTAGTGGTATTACAGATGGATGCTGATGATGATGTAACATTATGTAGCACCAACGCGAAATATTTTTGTTGGAAAATTTTCGGCTCAATATCATCGATTATGGAGGTATTCAGGCAGGACTTTTGACTGTATCCGACAAAACCACACTGGACTTTTTGTGGATTACCTAAAAGACTAGATTTACAATTTGCTACCAGTTAATCTACGTATGCAGATGCGTGATATTTGAAATACTACAGTGTTCAACAAAAAGCTTTATCCAGAGTACAGGATGTTTATTATAAAGATTAGCTTTTTGACTATCAGGACAAGTTGAAATGTATCATAACTGGAGATGAGACTTGAATTTATGCTTACGACAAGGAAACAACCGATCAATCGATCATAATCGTGACAAAGGTGAAGCAAGATAGAAAAGAGCACGCCAAAGTCGCTCGAGAATCAAGGTCATATTGACTGTTTTCTTCGATTACCGTGGTATATTGCATTGTGAATTCCTTCCGCCGGGTCAAACTGTCAACAAGGAATATTATTTAAGTGTTATGCGTCGTTTGCGTGTAGCTATTCAAAACTGGCTTGGTTTTTGTATCACGATAATGCGCCAGCTCACACTACATTAATTCTTCGTGACTTTTCCACCAAAATTGTAACCCATATCGTTCCACAACCACTGTATTCACCTTATTTAGCACCGTGCGACTTCTGGCTATTCTATAAACACAAAAAGACCACTCCGGGAACATTTTTTTTTTTGAGATTCAACGTGAATCGGAGCGCGCTTTGAAGGCCGGCCAATGACTTTTATCATGCATTGAGAATTGGAAAACGTTGGCATAAGTGCATTGTGTCCGGAGGAGATTACTTTGAAGGCGATGAAATAAATTTAGAAGAATAAATAAAGAGTTTTCGAAAAAAAATAAAACTTGGTCTTACTTTTTGGACACAGTAGTAAACTTAGAGACAACCTAAGTTGATTGTGTATAATCTTCTACAGATGAGTAAAAAAGACTCACAAGGCTAAATCTGATTCACTGAGAACGAATTCTTATTCCGTGTACGTCATTTCAAAGAACCTTGTTACCTTCAATACTAAAATGACCATTTGGTTTGCATTTTTTTTATGTATTAATCGCTTAAAACTCATAAAAAAAAAAAAGCTTCTTTTTCGAGGTGGGAGGATGACTGTGAGTAACATTGAAATTAGAAACCGGTAGTGTCAGCTTTTCGGAATGCAATACCCTTGCTGACCTTCCACTATGAAAGGAAAGCTGGTTATTAAAATATAGTTTGATTGAGTCCGGTCGATTCGAGATCACGAACGGTTCATAACTAATTTGATTAAAATATATATATCTATAAATAAACTTTACACTCATCTCCATAAATTAAGAATAATGAAGTTCAGGCAAAGAAAAAGACAGAAGCAAAACAAATTTGACTTATTTGTAAAGTCTATTTATTAAACAAAAGGTAAAGAGCAAAAAAGATGCTATATGTTTGACATAATTAATAAAAATTGCGATTTTTACTCCCTAGAGCAAATTTCAAAAAGAACCTATTACAAAAAACAGTATAACATGGTTAGTATGATGGTTAATATGGAGTATGTCTCCCGGACGATGCAATACAGGCCTTACAACGCCTAGGCATGCTGAATATCAAATTATCAATCTGATTTTAGGGAATATTACACCACTCATCAAGCAATGCCCTCGGAAGTTCCGGTTAACAGGTGGGAGGGGGTTGACGGGTTGCAATTCGTCGGCCAAGCATATCCCACACATGCTCTATTGGATTCAAGTCCGGTGAGTATGCTGGCCAATCCATACGGGTGATATCCTCCAATTGAAGGCATTCGTCTACAATGTTTGCACGGTGAGGACGGGCGTTGTCATCCATAAACAGAAATTCAGCGCCCATGGCGCCCTGAAACAAACGTACATGTTGTTCCAGAATGACATCCCGATAGATGTGGCCTGTCATCGTTACACTCTGAACATGCAGGTCAGTTCTGGAACCAAGAATAATTCCTCCCCAAACGAGCCATCCTGCACCACCGTAACGGTGTCGTTCAATGGTGTTCTCTTGGTGGTAACGGGTACCTGGCGCTCTCCATATGAAAGTCCGGCGAGAATCGGACTGCAAACTAAACCTGGACTCGTCGGAAAACATCACACAAGACCACTGTTGCGGTGACCACAATGCATGCTCTCTACTCCAGGTTAATCGCAGGCGAGAGTGAGTTGCGGTAAGTGGAACACATCTGACAGGCCTACGAGCATATAGACCAATGTGCCCTAAGCGTCTGTACACGGCCTGCCTTGAAACTGTCGTACCGGTAGCTGAAGAGAGCTGACGAGACAGGTCTGATGCTGTGCTCCGTCTGTTTCTTTTGGCAGTAACTGCTAAATACCGGTCCTCATTCGGCGTTGTAACTCGGGGGCGACCTGTGCTGTAACATCTACTCACATTACCATCATCTTGGAATCGTTGCCAAAGCCTGGAGATGACACTCTGGGCGATTCCAAGTTCCTCGGATACTTCCACATTTCAGTCGTCCGATAATTCTACCACGTAAAAAACCATCCAAATGCTTCCTTTGTGCCATAACTATGCGGTTATTGCACTGAAAGGCTTCTAAAGCGCTTGTGAACAATTTTACTTCTTTGCCACCATTCCTTATATACCCCTCTCTTACACTCTCGTCATTGTGACGTACTATCCGCCCATCTGGTGGTTTCCTGTAATTTGCATATTCTTCTTCAAGATGTGTGTGATAATTCTACAGGTGAAATTTTTATTTTAGAGTTCAACTTCTGTGTGATTCTGAATTATCCTTAATTTATGGACATGTGCATTTATATATCAATCAAAAAAATCAAAAGAAAACTCAAGAAACAAATTAGAAACATGATCAATTTGGAACAAATCGTGCAAATTGATCGTGTTCCATCTTATTTAAATTCGCTACACGTAAATTATAATGGGCGTCGTTGGAACACTAATTGTATAACAAAACCATAACATTTGCAATACAAAATAACCTGAAGTGCATCACATTCAGACCCCTCAAAAAAACAGAAAGAAATTGCTCTAAGTCTGAAATATGCATAAGCGGCAGCAATAAAATTGAAAATAATTCAACAAACACAGATAACAAAAGGGTTAAATAAAAACACAAATATACGCAGTCCACTCACATTAATGCGACCACCACCTACTTTCAACGTCAACGTGAAATAACCCATCACAAAAGGCAGGTGGCAGCACATTGCAGTGGAGTGTATATAAAGAATTCCACTCAATACCACACTCCACTTAAAGCCAGAATATACACTGGCTTTTGACAGGTGGTCACATAAATGTGACTGGACTGTGTATATGCAAAATATAAAATACCAGGACGCAAGTTGTCCATGAAACAACCAAAAACAAAAGAAATTAATTATAACATCCTAGTGCATATGTGTTTTCAGGTTATTATAAAACATGTTAAGCTCACTAAATGGGGGCCTGAATGGCTAGCGCTCTGTACCACAAGTTTCGGGTTCGAGTCCCGGCGGTGCCATGGATGTTTGTAGTGGTTCGGAATCCACTTTAAATCGTTGGTCTCGGTCCTAATAGGATCGTAGAGCGTTGCGGGGGTAGTGTTACTCCGCGTCCGTGGCTTATCTTCAAGTTACACGCGCTCCCTGGGTCATGCAAAGTGAGTACGTCTGTGCAGCGTTTGCCTTAAGGCATCCAAGACCAAGCCAGCTGCATTAGGGAAAAAAAAAAAAAAAAAAAATCTCTAAATGATTGGATCCAAGTCAAAAACACATCTAACAGACAGCAGAGAGAAGATAAAATATCTTTAGTATCGGTAATGTACAGGAGTGAAGAATTATTCTGTAGTATAGCTTGATTCATAAAGAAAAAAATAATTTTAACGAGGCAAAAATTGAGTTTAAAGCCATTCTATTATAAGCAGTCCGCGTAGTCGCTTATATAACGAAATTATTAAGCGAGTGGCTATGATCAATAATTAGAAAAAAATTTGAACAATGAATAAGTGATTCCTGAGATTAACAGCAGAAGAAATCGATGGAGTGATTAACATTTCTTAGAAAAACGAAGGAAAAAAACCTTAAGTGGGAAGAATTTGTGAAGACTATAAATTATAGCAAAATTGTTAACAGTGAACTGGAAAATTGCAGATTATAAAAATAGTAAAGTAGAAACGCATTGTTGTGCCAAGTCCTTTTCAAAAATAGTGTTGTTACAAATGTAATTAATTCTATGCTGTTAATTAATGATTATATTATGATTTAGTTTGATATATCACAATTTGGGAGTTTCAGGATATAAATGTACCGATTGTGAAATAGAATTCCTTTTATCAAAAATCTTGATTTGTGGGGAGCTATGAATGCAAATATTAATATCAAGAGAATCAGTTTGAAGGTTCTTTTTCAATTCCTTCTATTAGCTCACATTCTCCCTACATATGTATGTTGTTCAAATTTTCAATCGTTAATTAAATTCTTCTTATTCATCCACTCAAGCTGAAATACATTCTTTTCTTTAACTTGTAGTGGATGACACTTGATGTAGATGCAGTTTTTTTTCAAATATTAATTCAGTAATTACATTTAATTAATTTCAGTTTTTTTAGATTTAAATTGCATATAATTGCATTGCATATATGTTTTTTTAGATTTAAATTGCAATTCTGGCACCATAGATGGTGCCAGATAAAAAAAAAAAATGAATGAAAATTATTTAAAGGACTTTCTGCAATATAGTGAAAACAAAGAAGGAATTGACTTTAAAAAATTTGTTTTTATATTACTTGCTAAAATTAAACTCTATTGGATAATGGATTGGAGATTTTATGAAAATTTGGATAATTGAATACTATCCACATACATAAAAACACAATGAATTACAGTATTTTTTTTTTAAGTAATGTAGGTAAGGATTAGTGGCTATTGATAAATATTTAATCTGTTGTGGAATTTCTTCATTTGGATGTAAAGATTATTATACATGAAATTATTAAAAATATATTTTTTTTTTATTTGATAGTCAAAGTTTATCTTTAAATAAATGATTTAAAGATTAAAACAAAATATCTTGAGTAGTTTCTCCATGCAAGTGCATCACGGGTGATGAAATAAGCTATTAAGAATTTTGTGAAATTCAGATTATGTCAATTTCTTTTTCTGATAACATTGACAGATGCTACTAGATTTGAAAGTAGAAAACTTATGTTATCATTTAGCAACAGATTAAGGCACACAAACATTGTTTATCAACTAGAGAGCAAGTCTTTACTCACAATTAAATGTCTATAATTTTATTTTAGGCTAATGATTTAATAAAAACTTTACAATTTCTATTTCTACTCGTATATTTATTCTTTTCAAAATTTTTCCTTACAAGTAAAAATCCATTAATTCTTGTTTCAATAAAATTTATTCTGGCTGTTTTAATTATTAGTAATATTGTTTATATCTGTACAAGAAAAAAATAACTAAAAGGTTAATATGTAAAAGAATTTTGCTTAATTAAAATATATTTATGGTAAGAAAAAAATTAAATGGTAGATATAAATATTTCCAATAAAAACATTAGAAATTAACCTGAAGTCAAATGAGATCCTTTTTGTGTACACCAGTTAAAATTTAAAACAATGCTGAAATTTTTGTCTTACTCTAGACATAAATAAAATGCAAATATTCAAACATGGAAAGCCTGGAGACATAGGGATATACATGTATAAATGCATATGACGATATTTTCCCATTTCAACATTCAGGGCTATTATAAAGGTAAACAATTTAAGCACTTTATTCAATCTCAATATTAACATAAAATTTTATCAAAATTGAAGAATGAGAACTAGAAATTTTCACAAAAAAATTTGAATAATTTTCTTATATTATTCAATACGACTTTTGCTAAACCTGTAATCGGGAGAATTATATTTTTCTGCTTAGGATTATACTTGCAGTAGGTTAGCACCAAACAGATATTAAATTAAATCAGCAATGTTCCAAATTTGATTGAATTTTATCATTAATGTCAGTTTTCCAGATAATATAGCTGGCTTTTCAATATCAGCTTACAGTCAGAGCATTGCCACTCTACTTTAAGTAGATACAACTCTTGGAAACCTAGTACATAAAGATCCATGTGCAAAGAAATTTTTAACAGAATCTCCTCGGCATTACAAAACCGATTATTTATACAAAAAAAGTACTAAGAAATTCATGAATTAATCCGATCAATTTCATATGCAATACACTTGTATCACAGTAATTATAAGACAAATATCTTAAAAGAAAGAGCCTGGTAACAAATTTCAACAGTTGTGAATAAAAATGTTTTGGGGATATCAAGAATTTTGGGAAAAATTAGATAATTAACATACCTTAAAAGATGTATTCAATTAAATTGTATCAAAATATATTAGGTGAAAATTTTTTAATTAATTTACATTAATATCCCATTTCCCAAAAACATAAATAAATACATGAAGTTTTATATGTTGCCAATGTGTACACGAAAGATTTTTTTAGACTTCTTAGACCACTTTTTTTACAAATACAAAATTAAAACATTTAAATAAAAAACTAAAATAAAATATGGAATAATTTTTAAAACAATTTTTTTTCAAAAGTAATTTTAAATCTAAAATCCTTTTGTTCTCAATACTTGTATATTGTATTTTTTTTTTTTTTTTTTTTATAACTATGACAAGAAAAAATATTCTTAAAAGCAAGCTACCAGTTCATAGATAGCATAAGATGTTTAATTTTTACAGCAAAACAGATCTTTGTAATTACATTTCAAAACAATTTGGTTAACTGCAACTAATATTAATATTTAAAGCAATTCAACTCGCTTGTTAAAAATTATTTGCTACTCATATATAAAAAAACATATTTATTGATGATGAAAGGTAAGGAGCACAACAAAATTTTCTCTTGCTAAGGTAGCAAAAAAATAATTGAGAACCATCCTAAAACATTTTTTTAATTACATTATATATACATTACTGTATCTGGATAAACTAAAATATCCCAATTTACCCACCAAGAAATTAATGCATGGTTAATGTCTCACGATGCTGCATAAAAGCTATTATCTACATAAAAAAGTTATATCAATCCTTTCTTCAAAAAAAAAAAAAATTGTCTACAAAGTGATTGGCTGCCATTTTGTGAAATCGTTATTTCTACTAGATAGAATTTAGTACAGACCAGTAACTTAATATGAAAATTACTTAGGTTTCCAACCAATACAAAAAATTCTTACAAAAATCACTAATGAAAGTTATTTTTCAATCCAGAAAAAGGAAATAAATTATAAATGTGCAGTATAATTGAACTTTTATAAAAAGAAATAATAAAAGATAAGAGCCTTTTTCGTTTTTACTAAATAGAAATCTAGTATATACAAAAAAAAGTTAGACAATTGGAGCGAGAAGATTTATTTAATGAAAACTATGAAATATTCCAGTCTTCATCTACAACTTTAGCTTGGTCCTTCTCCAGTGACGACGCTTGGCATTGTACCTATTAAAATTATATTAAGACATTTAGACTACATGATTAAACAATAATTTCAAAACAAAACAATTATAATTAAAAGTATTAAGAAATTTGGAAATAATACTACTCAACTGTGTTTCAATCTTTTTACAATCAATTAACACTAGAAAATTATTTAGTCCTAAAAAACAATAGTAAAACTCATGCTTATGTGCCAATTTTGAATTATATAATCTGTAGTTCAATATATGGGAGAATACATGGTCCACCAGTTATTTCAGAGCTTGACAGTTTCTTGCGAAATTGTGTAGTTCTATACTTCACAACTTGGGTATAATCCTTATTTTATGGCATTAGACTGAAGATTTACTTAAATTAAAAATTAAACTATAAAATAACTTAATTATTAAACAGGCTTTTGCCACTAAAATGTTTTAAAATTGTACATCCAATATTTAGAAATTAGGTCATCTTATTTTTTTTTAAGATTGCCAAAAAAAAATCCACTTTTTTTATCCGAAATTAATCAACATTTATTTCAGATAAAAAAAACATAACAAAATATGAAAACTGGATCTGACAAGGGAAAAAAATTCCCTTTTCTTTTATAATATAAAAATTAACTGCCTTGGCATTAATGTAAATATTATATAACAATCATATTACATGCTTTAGAAGGTATAAAAAAAGCATTACATTTCACTTTTATATATATATATTTGTTATATTGCTGCTTACAGAAATCAGTATTAAGTATATTTCAGATACAGAGAAATAAATATTTTCACAAAAGGATTTAAAAATAAGCAACAAATTTACAAAACACAATCTCCCTTGCTATTTAATATTTAAAATCATGTCGTTAAAGGAGTACCAAATACAATATAGACTGTATTGGTTAAAGTACTTCAACATTATTTTACACAGTAATTAACGCCAAGAATGCTATTTTAAAAACAAACTTGGAGCTGGACTGTGATCATTACAATTTGCATTTATGAACACAAGATTTTAATATTAAAAAAATGTCATATCATGACTAATTGTCAAAGAAAATTCTTGAGGTTTGCAATCATTCTTCTAATAGGGATTCTTTCATATCGAGTCTCCCTAGTTTCACATCAATTTTCTGTCAACAAATTTTACAATAATTCTAAATTACTGAAACATGTACAGCAACCCTTTATGATCACCTACCTGGGTTTAAAGAGAGGGACACCAGTTATAATGAGCTGTTCACGATTTACTATTACTCTAATTTTAAACATGGCTGTCCATGTTTAAAATGTTGTGTGTACTTGCCTTGTAGATTATTGATATCATTAGCAAAGAAAAATAGTAAGTTTATTTTGCATATAATTCATTTGTTAATTTAAGATGTATTACTCGATTTTTAATTCATTAAATTTAGAATTTCTGTATTTCACAACTAGAAAGTATCCTGCTTTAACCCCTTACCTGCCAAGGAAAACTTATGAGATGTGCTCCCCAGTGCCACCGTTTTCATACAGGTGCGCATAGTTATGCGATGTATTGAAGGAAAAAAAAGGTGCGTTTTTGCAACATAAAACCTTTTTTACTTTCACAGAAAAATAAAATGTAAAAAAAAAAAAAAAAAAAAAAAAAATTCTAAATTTAAAGTATGAATAATAACAGTATAATAAAACAGATGTTAGAACTTATCTGCCGTGTGATATTTCCCAAAACAAGAATTCTTTATTGTTTCATATGTAAAATATGATAGGAGAAATAACTATTTATTTAAAATGTCTAAACTTGTTTTTTTATAAACCAAGTCACAAACCAAAATCACATTCATTGCATTGATAGCTGGTTTCACGACAAAACGGAAGCAAAAGAAGAATAAAAAAGCACGACCTGCACAGAAGCAAAAACTGCACAGCTATGACTCACCGTTTCAGAAACATCCCCTTTACCAATACCCTATCCCTTTTCTCTGTAATAATAAAATCCGTTTCAAACATTGTCAAGGTCATTTTGTGGCATTCCAAGACCATGGGAGCAGTTTTCTTTATAGCAGCGCAATGCAAAGGATCGTACTTCGGAAAGGCGTATATATACGCCGGCGGCAGTTAAGGGGTTAAATAACTTCTTTGTATTCTTGTGGGGGCCTCTATTACAAACAGACGAAACCACAATTAAACTTATATTAAAAAAATCAATATCCTTTTCCTGCCCTATATTTGAAGAGCTATCAATTTAAACAAGAATTCTGTTCTAAAATTGGGATTCCAGTATGCTATAACCTAAAGGAAAAAAAAAAAAAAAGTAACTGCTTTGGATTTAAATAAAAATCACAATTTAAATATTGTTATTCTATCAATAATTTAATTCCATCTTTTATGGGAAAAAAGTTTGTCTAAGAAAGTTCTGTAAATCATAATTAAAAAATTAATAAAAATAGTTTTATCATAATGCATCAATGTTCAATTTATTTTGAGTATTTATATTGATAAAATGTTGTAGGGGGTTTACAGCAGTGCCACCCATAAGTTTGTAATACTAGAATTTCAAATGTAGCAAAATTGTCAGTTCTATTAATGTAAATCTAGATCTTAATATTTTTCTGTTTATTTTTCTAGTTTATCAAATGCTGCCTTCTGTTAAAAATAACCATTTTGATTTATACATCTATAACAATGCTATGTTTGTCAATACAATATATTTAATAGGTTTTACTATTTGATACAATGGCTAGATAATTACAGATGCAGTTAACAAATATTTAAAACCCTTTGTAATAAATTACACAACTTACTATACATTTCATAAAATTAATGTTGTTAAGGTGTACCAAATACAATATTAATTGTAATGGTTAAAGTATTTAACGTTATTATACACAGTAATTAACGCCAACAAAGACATATTTATCAACTTGGAGCTGGACTGTGACATATATTAAAATAACTATTACGTGTAGTTGCATAATTTGGTTCAGTATTATTTTTGACATGTTTCCTCAAAACAGATAAAAGAAAATTTTACTTAAATTATTGATTAAATGATTATCGAATATTATCTTGCCAATTTGTCATCTGGCGAAAGCATATCCACAATATACAGAATCCTCATTCAAACAAAGAGTAATTTTTCAACATTAAATTTTTACTAAGGTAGAGGCAAGGAGATAAAAAATAAAACTGAAGCTAAGATAATACTTGCAGTGAGAAAACTTATAACTGAAGTTTATAATTACCTAATGCTATTGCCTGTCTTCATTCTTATCCATTGAGGAATGGGTCTATTCTGCTTCATCTTTTTAGCTAATTTTTGCTTGATCTTGAATGTTTTATGGGCAGCCTGAAACATAGGAAATGAAAAATTGTAAAAAAATTATTTGATTTTAAATTGATAATTGTTTTTATAATAATTTATTTGATCCAGAATTCAAACAAATTTAAGAACCACTGTTAAGATAGATGCCTCACAATAAATTTTTAAGACTTTCAGTTAAATTAACTTTTAAGTTTCTAACTCTCAATGTTTAAAAAATATTAATAGTAGTACATAGCAATTACAAACATGTTTTGTTCATTATCTCAACAGCATTAAGTTACTAATTCTTAAAAGAAAGAATGAGTACTTTATATATAGTAGATTATAAAATGTGGTTCTCATTATGTAGCAAACATGTGGTCTGTGATAAAAATTAAATATGGTTGAACAACACTACTCTTTTCCCTACCCTATAAGATATATATGTATGTTCAACATGTCATCACTACCAACTGTATAATTCAATTTTATTGCCTTTTTTTTTTTTAGGAAAGAGAAACATCCAACACTAAAAGTACAGCAAAAAGGTAAAATTAGATTTGCCAATCATAAAAAAAATTCATTCCTTTCAACTGTGCTTAAAACAAAATTGTAAAAATTACTATTTTTTTTTCACTCTTTTGTACAGCATATAAAAATGTATTTGACATAATTTATTATCTTTTAAAAATGTGGAAGTACATCAATTTTATACTTCTTATTCTAAACATCACTTTATCAATTTTAGTATAAATTGGCATTTCAATTTATAAGGCTTGCATAATGATGAATGTAAAAATGTGTCTCGCATCAATATTACTATTTCGTCATAAATAAGCCTTCACAATATAAGAAATAAATTATGAATAATACATGAACAATTTTTCGATTATTGCACTATGAACTTTTAAAAATGGACCGAGAATTACTGCACTATAATTATATTAATTTATGTTAACATTCAAAAGACAAGAACAAATTCAATAAAAATTTTATCACTATGGCAGGCAGTGATAAGTATGCATTATTGGAAACTATATTTAAAAGTAATGAAATTAGAAAATTAAGGACATTATTAGTAATACATTGCACATACATCAAAAACTTCAATTCGTATATATCAAAATAATAGCGTTGCCAAGTTTAAACATATCGAACACGCACACACATAACAAAATTAAATCTTGAAGCATCATACAAACAAAACTTTAAATATAAAAACAATCAAATAAATTTTAATCCTAATACTTACCATTATTAGACTTCAATAATATTTTACAACAAAATTTAATATTTATCAGGTAAATAACCTGCTTCACAAATATATATCTTATGACCACAAAACGCAGTCTTAACAAGACTCCAGAGATTGAAAAGTTGAGTCTTCACTTCAGTTCTACTGCATAATTTTTTTAAAGGCAAGGCCTTTCGTTAAACAAATTCTTATTAAACATATTTTAAAATATCAAAATATACTTTTTATTAACGAATTATTAAAAATTCTGTAAACTTTTATTTTATATTCTTCCTATAAAGAAATGTATAAATAAAGCTAATTTCTTATAAAGCGAAAGAATACATAGAAAAATATCCTCTTCTTTTTTTATATCAGTACATCCATAGGCAATGGAATCAAGAATTTCGAGTTCTAAAGTAAAAATGTCTAATTTTTACCCTTGTTCAATTCTTTTATCTCTAATATTTTAACAATATTTGAATAAAGTGAAATAAAGCAGCATCAGAGAGAATAAATCTCAGAGTTACAGGACAAAACAATACACGTCCTAAAGTTTTGTCTGTAGTATTTTAACAGCATTGGGATAAATTAAGATAAAGAAACATCAATGAGCATCAATCTCAAAGTACCTAGTCAAGTCACACCCTTAATTGGTACAGTGCTAGATATTGAAATTGCAGTTAAATAAACACCTCCTTGACTTATACCTCAATTTGTCCACTTGCTATTGTTTCGGATTTTTTCTATTAGTATAGTTATTTGTTTCATTTTTGATTTAGAATTCATCTTGGGTAAGTCACCTATATTTTTTCCTTGACTTTCTACTTTAATTACCACTTGCTCCGAGTTGTTTGTTTTATTTGTTAGTTAAAGTAGATCAATGAGGTCATACATTTTCAGTGGGCGTGTGTTTCTTACTTGATATGACATATACCACTTAAAACTCCAATTTAATAGAGTACACCTCAGATCTTAATTTCAAACATCCATTAAATGGTCTGATTTACAGATCTCTTTCTAAATGATGTTCGATCATTCACTATAATCCTCAAGGTTCTTAATGCCATGCTTCCAAAGCGCATCCTAAAACTCGGTGTTAAAACGCAATATATCGTATTTTAAAATGCGTTGATTTATATGCGTATCACACTATAGGGTAAATTAATCATATCCATCGATCATTTTGATATTACAGGGAAATGGCAAATATAAAGGCTCTCGCAATTCCGATTTCAGAATTTCTTTACTAGAGAAAAAAAAAAATCTCAACTCAATTTTTACTTTATGACATCCTTACCGATATATCCTTAGTTAAACTCCCTAAAGAACTGGAAGAGAACAACTCTACAGTCACTGAACTCCATAGATTTTCTGAAAAATTCAATGCGTCTTTCATTCAAATCTGTCTTAATCACTATTTTAGAAAAAAAATTATACCAGAACATGAATGATTATGGCTTATGTGGCAAAAAATCCTTTTTTTTTATATAAACTACCGAAATATCGCCATTTCTCCTTTACATACTCAACCGCTGCTTATGAAAATCAGTTGCTTATGAATTCTGCAGTTCTCAACATCCTATAGACTCCTGCTCAGCCAAAGTTCCTAAATATACTACTAGCTGCAATGAGGAGCATAAGATCACAGACAATAGCTGTACTAAATGTAAAGCAGAAAAAAAATTTAATTTAAAATGTTAACTGTCTTTCTCTTATAGAATTCTGGAAGCTATATGTTGAATAATTTAAGCATTCTAACAAACAGCACACCATTTATGATTCTCCATTCATTCATTCAGATTCTTTCGCCAGTGATCACTTGCCAATTCAATGATCCTTTCAACAAAATAATAATTAACACACTTTTAGACAGACCATTATGTAACTTAAAGTTCTTTTTTTCTTCATGAACAACAGATTGACAAGCACACATTTGAGTCATATTCTGATTTTTTTTTTTTATTTTTATTTTTCTGTCCTACACTTTAAATCATAGTAAGAAAAACTACAGAATCTCTCGTCAACCACCACTTCCGTTGTGCAATTGACTTTTATAACTGAAAATTTTGTATTAAACTCGCACTCAACTTCCCCGCAATCTTTGGATCGCAAACAAGAAAACTTCTGCCAAACTTCGCCATTTAATATTATAACTTAAAAGAAAATAATGGAATTCAGTTTGTACTTCTACTGACTATAATGGAAAAATTTACAAAATAATCAAAACTATTCACAACAAAAATAAACATCTCGGTAGCAACAAGATCATATGTACTAATGCTGATTTAATCATCACAGTTCCAAATCAGCAAGCAAATCTTTACCATTTCATTTTAATAATCCTTCCACCAAAGAATTTATTCCTCTTTATCCTTCAGACGATTTCACTCACGTCTATGATAGCGGCCTGATGGCTAATTGGCTAGTTTTCTGACCTTTAGTACCACAGGGCTTCAGTTCGAGTCCTGGAGGTGGCATGGATGTTTGTTAGGGGTTCAGAATCCACTTTTAAAATGTAGATTCCTTGTCTGTTTAGCCCTCATGCACACAAGATGACCGTAGAGCGACAAACCAAACAACCCGATTTCTGCTTCATAACATTCTACAGATATATCTCTGGAAGAACTTGCGTCAGAATTGGAAAAAGAAAATATTTTCTTCATAACAGAACTTTAGACGATTTGTACGAAATTGAGCAACGCCTATCCCTTTTTCCTCCAATTTTAGTTACTATTTTAGGTACAATTTTGCCAGACAATGTCCGATTATGGTTAAGAAAACAAACAAATACTCTGTCTTAGATAAACCTCAACAGTGTAAAAAATGCCACTTTCATATTGATCCAATAGCAAATTGTAAAAATCAGTTATCTGTGAATACAGTAGTGTCCAACATTCTATAGAATCAGTGCTCCGCCCAAATCCACAAATGTATTAATAGTAGTGGGGCACCCAAAACCTCTGAACTCAACTGTCCTAAGCATAAAGCTGAAGAAAATTTCTAAAATTTAAGACTTTTAATAAACTCGGAGAATATATAGAACTAAAAAGGAAGACTCATTTTCCTTTAAAGTAAAAGCTGACACTACTTTCAATTACATTACAAAGGAGGAAATTACGAAATTATTTCAATTAATGACAATGGTGGTGAATTTGATAATCAAGAAGTGAGACGAATTTCGCAAAAAAAGGGGATTATCCAAAGGCTCACAGTACCATGTACACCCCAACAAAATGGAACTAGCGATCGCGATATTAGAACAATCGTCGAAATTACACGTACCTTACAATGTTCCAATCCTGGAGATAGAATTCCCAGCTTTCGTTTGAACAGAAGTCAACATAATTGCTTACATCCTAAATAAAACTGTAATTTCATTAGAAAAGAGTATTAGTGTAAGGATAAAGCATATAAGTAGGTAAGGTCTATGCTACACTCTTGTACTGCACCAGAAAAACCATTATAGTTATATCCAAACGGGGATGAAAGGTACAGAATTTGGTTACCTAATGAAAGGAAAGTCATTGTCACCAGTGACATCATTTTTCATAAGAAAACATATTTTTGTGAGAGACATGCTGCAATGCCAATGCAAGATCCACACAGAGTGAATGACTCCTCTAATCAAAATGCACAAAAGGAGAGGAAACTAGATACTTTGCCATCTCACATTGAAATTAAGAGTGAAGTGGAAAAGACTAAGCCTTTTCATGAAATAAATTACTATAAAATAACTTATTGGTATTGGTCTGTAACAGTATCATCGTTTAGAGGAGTAAATAGGATAAATAAATTTGTTGGCGAGTAAATATGTCATTTTTATGCTCATAAAAGTATTTTAAACACTATTCCAAAAATATAATGAACGTATACAACTACATGTTTCTACAATAAATATTTGAAATAAATGTATTAAATTTAAATTAATGTCGAGTTTTATTCATATTTACCATTGGTATATTCTTAACCTGGCCTAATGGCAGAGTGACTGGCGCTCGGTGCCACCGGTTTTGGGTTCGAGTCCGGCGGTGCCATGGGTGTTTGTAGTGGTTCGAATCCAGTTTAAACCGTAGGTCTAGGTCTAATATGACTGTTGGGCGTAGGGCTGATAAACCTACTTCGTAAAAAGAGAACATCTCCAGTCTCGAAATCTACCAGTAGGTAAACGGCCTTGGCCCACCGTGGGGCTGTTGCGCCATCAAATTCTTAACCACTGTGATTAATATTCCTACAACTAATATATGCGTTATTTGCCTTTTTTTTTAATTATTATCTTAAATACCAAATTTTAAGGTAATTTTACATTTTAAGAAAAATTTTAAATTAACTGCAGTCCGTGATTTATCTTTTAATGCTATTTATAAAATTGAAGCAATTTCTTTTATTTCCAATTTTTTGCTTAAACTTAATTTTGTAATCTGCATATTTTTTTCAGAAAATTGAAATTATTTTATGACTAGAAATAATAAAATTCTCAAAAATAAGATTTATTTAAAGACATATCTATATTATTTATCCCTTATTTTTAATACAGAATTGTTAATTCTCCTTATGCGTGTATATATATTTTTTTTATGCTAAGTAAATATTTTCTATATTTTCAAAAATTGGATACATCTAATTTTAGATTTAATTTTAAAAATAAAAACAATGCTTTTTACTTATACATGTAAGTTTAAGCCGCTTGCAAAAGATGCATCCCGGCCGAACCCCCAATTTCTGTAGTTACACCGGTTTCAATAGATGCATCCCTGAACCTACAGTTTTGTTAGACTTCTCTACCAGTCTAACCAAAAGCTGAACTTTTGAAGTGGGTGTCTAGGGGTGTATTTCCAAACACATTAACAAAACGTTGTTTTCTCTCAACAACAACATTTAATTAAGCACAATTGGGCACACAAGTACAGGGATATTTACGTTAACAATTAATTAAAGGACAGCACCGTCTATTCTCTCGCTGCTTGACGCAGCCTCCCATCCGTTCCCTTTTAGCTAGCGTTCTTTTCTTCTTTCTTCATCTACGGGGACCTGTTCCCTTCTCGTAGGGTCAGAGCTCAAAGTTAAATACTCCCCCACATCGTAAACAGGCTCTGTCAAAGACAAGCGGCCGTAGGGTGTCGCCGCCTGCTGATCACGACACAAATAAATCCTACATACATATAGTAATTTTATACTTATATTTATAGTGAGCATATAAGAATTTTTTTTCATATTCGATCTCAAACTAATATTTCATTTCATAATTTTAAATGAATCTTTTATTTATGACTCCAACTTTAAAATAATTCGTATTTCATGTAAAAATAGTACACAAAAACAAAATTCAGAGAATAATCCAATATTTTTATTTAATAATTATTAGTCCAAGAATTTAATAATTATATTCTTACTCAAGAAATCCGTTAAAAATTCATACTATATTTATAACAATAATATTCAATGTTAAGAATTTAAAAAAAAAATCACAACTATAAGAAAATTAATTTCCTTCAAAAATAATATAAAATGAATTAATAAATAAATTCATTACAGAAATAGATAATTTTATCAATACATTAAATAAAAAATAATTTAAAGATTCCATTCTAATTTGCTTTTTAAATTTATTGCATAAATAAATTTTTAACTACTTGAGTTTTCTACAGGAAATATATTCTATCTCATTTTGAGATTCTTAGTTTTGAGAATTGTTGAATAATCACTTCGAACAACAAAATATAACTAAAGGCATTTAATTGAAATTAATTTTATTTGGTGATGCATGATAACTTTCTTATGTATTATTTATATGCAATAATTTAGTTCTGTTTTAAACAATAAGTTAAAAATTATTTATATCATAAATATCCTTTGTTATATGGGGTTTAGAATTTTCCCAATAATAAATTGTCATTTTGACTGGTTGCGTGGATTAGGTGAACTTTCTGGTTAAAAAAATTACAACATATTTAATTCCAAAAACTAAACTTTTTATTTAATTGCAGAATAGAGGCATTTTCATTTCAACATAGACGGTAGAGGCAGAATGGTATAAGTGATGGTGTACCTTGGTCGTCCAGTGACTTCTTTTATCTTGAAATGTTTGACAAAATTGCTTCAGCTAATAATCTCTGACAGAATATTTTGAATTTAAAATAGTTAAGGCTCATTAATTTAAAATTAAATTATTAGTCATATTTTTATATTAAATATAAGATAAGAGAGAAGCTAGTAAGTCAAAAATTTATGAGAATTAAAAGCAAAAAAAAATGCAAGAATAAAAATGAGATCAGATACGCGATTTTCCAATGAAATTATTGTTTTACATATTATGGCGATGAATCATATCATGCGTGCTTAATTGCTATTTTAAACTCCATGGTCAATTAATGACATCAAATCCATATTTCCGGCAGCATACATCACCAAGCAGGCGAATACGATTAGAAGTTGTGCACGCAGAGTACAATTACTACGCAGAGTAGTCATCATTGTTGAATAAAGATGTCGAGTGCCTGAACGCGAAGCGTTCATCTACTCAATGGTATGTGAAGGCAGTAGGAAAGAAAAGTCATGAAAAATAGATAATAGTAATCATATGATGAGAGAAAAAAAGAAGAAAGTAAGAAAAATGTAAATCATCGGTATGGAAACGTAACAAGAAATTTTTGATCAGTAAATATGCGTTGAAGTAAAATATCTAAAAAGCGATAAGTGAGCAGGAAATTATGGTGGTTTGAGGCTTCGATTCCATTTAGAAGTAGAGAAAGGATACTTGTATTTTCCATTCAATTGCGTAGATATAGTTTGTGCCTTGATGAGGAGGATTTTCGTGAGTAGCAATGGTATTGAAGAAATTTCTAGAAAGTTTAGTAATATAGTTGTCAATAGAGTCAATTTTTAAATCTTGATGAATTGTAGAGTTGCGGACAAACCAAGATGCTCCAGTGATAATACGAAGAAGTTTATTTTGAATAATTTGTACAGATTTCTTGTTAGATTGTGCAGCTAGACCCCAGATTTTAAGATAATTGTAATGATAAGGAAGTGTGATCAAGTTGGTAGTTTGATCATTTTTAGATCAGTCCATTTGTGCCACGATCGATCAGAAAGCTTTTTGACATCTAGAAAGACACCTCCTGTAAACGCAGAGTAGTCATCATTGTTGAATAAAGATGTCGAGTGCCTGAACGCCCGAAGCTTTCATCTACTCAATGGTATGTGAAGGCAGTAGGAAAGAAAAGTCATGAAAAATGTCGTATGATTTGAAATAGTCTCGTATGATTTTGAGAGAAAAAAAAAAGAAGAAAGTAAGAAAAATGTAAATCATCGGTATGGAAACATAACAAGAAATTTTTGATCAGTAAATATGCGTTTTGAAGTAAAATATCTAAAAAGCGATAAGTGAGCAGGAAATTATGGTGGTTTTGAGGGCTTCGATTCCATTTAGAAGTATACTTGTATTTTCCATTCAATTGCAGATATTTTGTGCCTTGATGAATTTTCGTGGTAAATGGTATTGAAGAAAATTTTTGAAAGTTTAGTAATATGTTGTCAATAGAGTTTTTTAAATCTTGATGACAAACCAGTTGCACAAACCAAGGTGCTCAGTGATAATACGAAGAAGTTTATTTTGAATAATTTGTACAGATTTCTTGTTAGATTGTGCAGCTAGACCCCAGATTGGGGCAGCATAGGTAAGGATAGGCCCTGAGAACTTGTTTGTAAAAAAGAAGAAGTTTGTTTGACAAAGTTAATTTAGAAAATTTATTAATAAGTGGTAGAGTGAGATAAAATTTTTTCCAACATTTTTCTTTGATTTTTTTGAATATGAGCTCGAAACGTAAAGTTTATTGTCTATCATTAAGCCGAGATATTTAATATTAGTCACCCATTCAATTTGTTGATCAAAAGGGAGAGATTAATATATGGTTGTCTGGCGTGTGTCCTTTTCCGGAAAATGATAGCTTGAGATTTAGAGACATTAATTGCGATGCGCCATTTAGTTAGCAATACTCTAGGATATTCAGAAAATTTTTAAGAGTATTGATTACATAAAGAATAGAAGCACCTTGGGCAAGAGCAGCAGAATCGTCAGCAAATAGGCAAGTGGAAATGTTGGTGCACTGAGGAAAGTCATAGGTAAAGATATTGTAGAGAATAGGACTTAGCACGCTTCCTTGAGGGTGTACCAGCACAAATACGACCGATTTTGGAGAATTCATTATGAAGTCCGAACTTGAAAAGTTCTATTTTTAAGATAATTTGTAATGATAAGTGTGATTCAAGTTGGAAATTGAAGTTTGATCATTTTGTAGATCAGTCCATTGTGCCACAGTCGATCGACAGCTTTATTGACATCTAGAAAGACACCTCCTGTAAAAATTTATAGTTATATCCTTCAGTGATGATATTGGGGACACGTAGAAGTTGATGACAAGTTGAGTGATGTTGACGGAATCCAAATTGTTCTGCTGGAATTATGGAGTTTTTATCGCAAAAAAGTAATATGTCTCACTAAGAGTTTTTCGTAAGTTTTCCTACACAGCTAAGGAGACTGATGGGCCGATAATTTTGAGGAAATTTTCTATCTTGGCCAGGTTTGGGAACATGATGATATTTGCTTTTTCCAGATAGGAGAAGGAAGTAGTGATATTTAGTACAGCTGTTGTAGATTTTTGCAAGATGAGTAATGGCATTAAGGGGAGACACATTAAGGCTTTATTTGGAATGTTGTCAGGTCCAGAAGATTTCGAATATTGAGATTCTTGATTAAGTTAACTATGTCAGATGGAGAAAAAAAAAATATTGTTATGATAATTTTGATGATCAGGTAGAAAGGAAGTTACTGCATCTTCAACATGCTCAATTTGAGAAGTAATCGCAAGGTTCAGTGTTTTTCTTGAAAGGAGAGTTCAAGGTTTTTAGCAAAAAGAGTTCGCTTTGTCAGAAGATGAGAATATAAGACCTGTGGATCCCACCAGTGGAGGAATTTTGGGATATTTTTGGTAAAATGTTTGTTTTGAAGAGAGAATTATCTTCTGGATTTAGGCCTAATAAAAATTCATTCCATCTGTCATTTTTTAATTTGAGAATCATTTGCTTTATTTCTTTCTGAAGCTTGTTGACGGATTGCTTGAACGGAGGAAACCTGGTATCTTGCCATAATTTACGAATTCTGTTTTTTTCAGCAATTTTAGAGGTGATTTCAGTAGGAAGTTTTTGGTGTGGTGTACTGAGTTCTTTAGATTTGCTAGCAAGGTTGATAGCAGAAATAACATAGTTAAATTTATCAATTATTTTTGTCAATATCTTGAATATTGGAGATGACTGGATTACCAGGAATGCTTTGAGAGAGAATTTTAGTAAAAATATTCCAATTGGTAGTTATGATTATGCTATTGAGGAAGGGCGTAAATGAATTATGAGAGACTTCAACTATCACAGGGTTATGATCACTGGAAAGATCGTTGATAGAAGAAGCAGGCCCGGCGTTTAAATTTTTAAGAAGTGCGATTTCAAGAGTACTATTGCAAGGACTGTGAAGGCAGAAATATGTGGGATCATTAGGAGCAATAACATTGAATGCATTAAGATTTGTCAATCGAAGAGAATAGAGCCATTTATGTTGCCGCGTCCATTATTCCATGCAGGATGCTTGGAATTGAAGTCACCAAGTAGAAGTACTTGTTGATTGGAGTTCGCTATTGTATCAAGTTCTTGTGTGAGGAATCTACCAATTGGAGGGCGATAAATGCTAGCAACAGTAATTTTTAGGTTATTCTTGAGATTAATAACAATAGCAGAGTTTTCAAAGCTGGTTGTAGTAAAATGAATTTGATGATGATTAATATTTTTATGAATGCTGATAGCCGTGCCTCCTCCTCTGTGGATAAAACGATCGGAGCGATATATGATATAATTTGGAATTTTGAAGGAATCGCCTGGCCGAAGATGTGTTTCTTGGAGAGCAATTACATGAGGTTTATTTTCAGATATAAAAATTTTGTAATTCATTAATTTTTTCCTTTAAGACTATTGGAGTTCCATATCACGCATTAGATAGAATTATTGGTCGATCTATTGAATGTTATTGACTGGCTGATTTTGAAAGAGCATTTATTAAAACAGAAAGATTTGAAAGTACCCCAACTAATTGTTGCAGAATGAGTGGAATTGGAAGCGTTTCCGTGGAAGCCTGCAGAGTATTGGAAGAAGTAGTATGGTGAGAGGTCTGGGTAGGAAGAGTTGGAAAGTCATCTGAGGAAGGAGGAAGAGTTGGAGAAGCCTTCTGATGATCGGGAAGAGACAATTGGTTGGAGTTCTCAGGCTTCATTTGTTGTGCTTGTTTTTTAAGTCTCTCCGTCCAAGCGTTGACCTTCGGGGGAGGAGCAGGGAGTGAAATTAGCAGGGTTTTAGGACAACCTGAGAAATTTGCAGTATGCTCTCAGGGCAAAGGGCACATTTGGGAGCTTCATCTGGCCTTTTGGTGCATTCTTTGCTGGCATGAGGTCCAGCACATTTGAGGCATCGAGGGTCTCTTGTACAGAATTTGCTATGATGATAGAATTCTTGACATTTATAGCATTGGCTGGGTCCTGATTTTCTTCTGAGTGGTTCAACTTTGACCCTAAAGTAATATAAGGTGGATAGGTCAAAAATTCTTTTGTTTTGCTCATTTTTGGTAGAACTATCAGGTACAGAGATAGATTGCCGGTACCAGCACGATTACGAAGTGGAGTGATGAATTCAGGATGAAAGTTGAGAATTTGGAGTTCCTGCATGATGACATCAATTGGGAGATCTGAAGGCAGTCCGGCATGAATTACAACTTTAAGTTGCTTTTCTTGGGGCAATTCAAATGTATGACTTTTAAGTTTCAGGTGATCAATTTGCTTCCGTATGGATCTGTAGTCATCAGGGGTGGTTGGAAAAACTTTTAATTTGCCTCCAGAAAGGCGTCCTTCAATCTTTGAATTTGTAATCTGGTTGAAGTTCTTAAGAATTTCAGTAGAATTTTGTATGTTGTCAATTATAATTGGAGGAACATATTTAGTAGTATAGTGTGCAGGACAAGAAGAAGCAATAATCTGGCCATTAGTGAGATCTGTGTCCATACTGTTTTCGTCCAGATGTAATTTATCAACATTTTTTTTTAATGTCTTCAATTTTAGCAGGAGTATGTTGTCTGCATCACTAGGACCAAGACTTTCATCGGGGTTAAGGCAAAGCAAATTTGGAAAATAACTTGATAACAGTGGGATCACTGGTATTAGGCCGCTTAGCTAAATTTTTTTCTTTCCTTTTGTGAGACTTTAATTTTTTCTTTTTTAGTAGGAATAGTTACCGAGTTGTTTTGAATCATTGAGTTTCAGCAAGATGAGACTCATTTGCTTCCTTAAATTTTTATTGGTAATATTAGAAAGCGTAAGTTGTATAAAAAGATCTAAATTAGGTATTTGAGGTTCAATTTTTAAGCAATTTTCAATGTTATGTTCAGATGATCATTGAGGTTTTCGCACTCAATGAATGATGAAAAATTGTTAATGCTAATATTAAGTTGATCAATTTCTTGAATAAAAAGCTAAACGCTGTCGGGTTAGTATTAACGTCAATCAAATAAAGCATACTGGTTGATTGGTCAGCAGGGAGAGAGACATGGTTGTGCTGTTTGAGGAGAGCGAAACTCCTTCGACAACAGCCATAATAGAATAAAATAAACAAACCAAATATTTAAAAAACTACTGACTAAAACAGAAAATAAATATGCACTTTACTGAGTAAAAGGCAGTGAGAAACGCTCATAGCTAAAAAAGCCCGAACAATTCTGCACCTACACAGTAAAATACAGAAGGAAGGAAAAAAAGGAGTATTCTAGAATTTATCTAAAAGTTCTAAAAGAATTCTAGAATTTAGCTACTCATTTTATACAACAAAAATAACATAGAACCATAGAAATCAAATAGAGAAAGGTAATAAAGAGATTAAGACAGAATAAGAGGGGGAAAAAATCACATACCAATGAGGTGAAACATTAGAAAACAAACAGAATTGAGGGAGAGGAATTACATGTCCGCTCAGCTCAAAGTCCAAACGATAATATACGCAGAGTAGTAATTATTACTATATGTAGCTGACAAGAAAACCTGTTGCTATTGTATCTGTTACTAGATACGAATCATTTTTAAATGAATGATTCCTAAACATGCATACGGATTATACGGACTCGATCCATTACTAGTTATAACATCTCAATAATTTGAAAGTTTGTCGACATGTTTATTGTTTACATTGAACCCATCTCAGCTCTATAACGTTATTTTTCAAATCATAGCCACATTTATGTTAGCTTATTACATATTTGATACCTTTCTTTAATTTTATTTCTGTATTCGTGATGCCACGATATGGAAGTGATTCTGATGGTTCTAGAGACCGTTCATGGAGAAAAAAGACAAAGAAGAGCCGGCGACGAAGGTAATCTTACATGAATTCTTTAAATATGTAATATTCTGTATATTATTTAAATATTATATTTCTTGTTTTCATTTAAGCAGTTATGGTATTGTATTATATCTGGAGATTCTTCAATGTATGGAAGAATGTTTGTTATCGAAGCCTTCTCTTATAACTTGATTCTTGGCATATTTCGTATATTTGTATATATTTTCATATATTTGATTATTTTGCTGTAGCATATATCTCTGCTTTTTATCTATTATATTTCTTAAAAAAATGTTTTGGTATGATTTCCATGACCATACTTCTTCCAACTATAGGAAGAAGTATGCTTCTTCCTATAGTTAATTTTTAATTGATTCTTTAGAAATATTGTCAAATTATTTATTTTTAATAAGGGACTCATGGTTTCTTATTTATATATAGAAAAAAATTGTACCAAAGAATGCATGCTATTATCAAAGTGCAGATGAGAATATTGCATTATTTCATTGTATATAAGAAACATAAATGACTACAGTTAAACCTTCTTGATTGTAATTGATTTAAGTTATTCATCATTTTATTTATATATAATTGCCTGTTTGTAAGCCATTTATTTTTCTGATTTTTAATTTTTTATTTGATTTTTGCAGTATTATTTTTATAAATATAAATTATAAAATTCTCACCGTAAAGTTACAATTTTATTTGTGGGAATCTCATGAATACATAGATAATTTCTAGATTAACTCTAAAAACATAAAGAGTCAGTTAGTAATTTAATAGACACAAATATATTAAAATGCCACTTTCCTTGCATTATAAACCTTATATAAATTATAAGTATATTTTATAAATAAATATTTTAATATGTTAATTACATAATTGCTGGATTTTAAGGCATTAAAATTAAAAATAAGAAAAATACTTTATAAAAGACTATGTAAGTATAGGGCATCCCAATTCATGCAAGAAGTGATTTTATTTTTAAAAATTGTGTCACTTGAAAACAATTCAGTTTGAAAAATAAAGTATACCCACAATCATAATTCAGCTAAGAGGGTCAAATAAGGCTCTTCGATGGTATAAAAAATATTGAAATATATATATGAGGTATAAAAAATATTTAAATATCATACCTAATTTTAATGAACTTTGCATGCATTTTGGAACACCCTATAAAATTGTTTATTTGTAAGAGTTCATTAAAGGACACCCATTTTCATCAGAAATTATGCAAAACCAATGTATGTGTGTTCAAAGTATGTGTAAATCTGGAATCTTCGAATAGTCATAATTTTTTAATTCATATTCATTATTAGGGTTTTCTTAAAATATTTTTCTTTCTTAATCACTTAATAATAATTTAAATTTTCTTCTTCACAAAGTAGCTCTTCTTCCTCATCTCGTAATTCATGTGATTATGATGAAAGAGTAAAAAGTTGTCATCAAAGTGGTTCCCGATCAAAAATGAGAAGAAAAAGAAGATCAAGATCTAGAGATCATAGAGTCCGAAGTAGATCAAGATCTAAATCTCGTAGAGAGCAAAAGTCTTATTCTAGAGATCACAAAGGACGTAGTAGGTCACATTCTGGGAATCGTAAAGATCTAAGCAAATCTCCTCTAAGAAGCCGTAAGCACAGATCAAGATCATATTCTAAAGATAGAAATTCTCGGAGCAGATCTCGTGAACGAGATGGCTCAAGTTGCAAAACTGATAAAAAGAAATATCAGAGACGCCATTCTCCAGCAAAGCACAAACATCGTAAAAGAGACCGTACATCACATTCTCATAGCAGAGAAAAAAAGTCTCGTTCTAGGTCTAGAAGTGATTCACATAGTCAAAGTTCTAGAATTTCAAAAGTAAATTCTCGATCTTCATCAGTGTCACCACAAAAGTTAGTTCCTTTTTTTAATGTCATTTTTTTATAATATTTTTATTCACACTAAAATGTTCAATTTATCCTATTGGGGGTAAATTTTAATATTCACACATCCCTTGGAAGTCTTTTAAGAAAATAACAATACTAGTATATAATGATAATAATGATATATTAATAATAATATTAAGTAAAAATAAAGATATTAATGCACTATTATATATAATACTAATATAAAATTTTTAGTTTTCATACAGCATAGTTCATAAAAAAAAAAAAGATTAGCAATCCCAATTTAGTTTTTTTAAAAAAAAAAGTTTTAATTTTACAGCACAGATAAAAATTCTGAAACAACTGTCTAAAAATTTAAAGAAAATAATAGAAATATACATATAATATATTATTTAGAAATATGTTTATAACAATTTGTTTATTTTATTGTTTTAATTATTATTTTGTTCCTATAAATTTTGAGTTTGGTATTATAATATAAGTGGTAGAAATTAACAGACACATCAAAATGTGAACTTTTAATCAGAAAAGTTATATTTATTTTTCAATTTTTATTCATTATATTTAAATATTTATGCATTATGTAATTATTCTAATACTTTAGAATGTTTCTGTTAAGATTCAGGATGTATTATCATAAATTAGATAGGAACATTTCTGTAATTACCAAATTATATTAATTATATACTATAACTTTAGAATTTTTCTAAAATCATATTGACAATGCCTTTTTTTTATATTATGTTTATTATATTAATATTGAAATCTGTTACAGCATCATGACAAAATTATTTCACCTTGCTGTAATAAAAAAGTATCATTGTATGGATACTGTAAAATTTGGCTTAATTTGTGTAAATATATTTTGATTAGAACTTCATTTTGTTTAAATTTCCCTAAATCATAATTGAAATCATTAAAGGTGACTAAAAAAAAAAAATTATTGAAAAAAAAAAAAAAAAAAAAAACATATTTCAATTGTATAAACGGAAAATATAAGCAAAATTGTCAATCAGAATCATTATTAATTGTTTTAAAGAATAATTAATGATTCTTAGGTGAGCAATGTTTCTTAAATAGTGTCTTCATATTTTTTTTAAGTGTTAATTGTTAATCTTAACTCCATTAAAAATGAAATTTAAGTCTTTTTTTTTTATTTTTATATTTACATTATTGAAAGTGTATTATGTAAAATACTCTTTCTTTAAAAAATAGATATTTTAGTTTTGTTGATTAAAAACTTTTAAAAATATTTTTTTTTTTATTGAAGTATATTGATTAGACTGCAATAATTATATTGAATTTTCATATTTTCATTTCAGAAGATCACTTATCATCAACTTGAACAGTTACATAAAAATTACATTTGCATTTTTATATATAATGATTCTAATTTTTAAAAAATAAATTAAAAATTTTTTTTATTTGTTTTAAATCTAGAGTAGAAAAGGGCAGTGATAAAAGAGGAAAAAATGAGGTAAATACAATAATTATTTTTTTCTTTCATTTCCTACATTATACTAGCAATAAGTAATTATTTATATTTAAAAAAAAAAAAATTGAAAGTTGAAGCAATGAATAAAATTTCATGTAATATAAATTAATTACACAGCTTGATCTTTTGTAGCATTTCCAACATGCTGCCAACATTTCAGTTTCGAAAATTTAAACAATTTTACAATTTCAATAAATGAATTTTAACTAATAAGAAAAGAAAATGTAATAAATGTAGTATTAACATTTCCTGCCTATTATCTGTGAATTCAATTTTAACATTTGAATTTTTGTGTTGTTTATAAAGATTTGTGTTTTGTAGTCTACTGAAACTTATCAGAAATTTTATGTTTTATTATACAGGGTGTCTCAAAATATGTTTTTCAAATGACAATAAAATATTATAATTTCTTATTGCAATAATACAATATTTATTGGCTCCAAAGCGAGATTAATGATTAAATACATAAACAGATAAATGCATGTTTACCATTATGGAAAATTTTATAGTCACATTTTTTTCTGTTCTTAAGGCTAATTTGATTTGATTAGAAAGAAAAATTCAAAGAGTTGAAATGCAAGTACATGTTTTGAAATGCCCTGCAAGCAAAAAAAAATTATTATTTCATTGCATTTGTTTATTGTTGAAAAGAACCTTCACATTTCCTTAAACAAAAAATTACCTTTTTTTTATCTTTAAAAATTTTTTTAGAGTGAAGGCATACTTAGTGGTAAACTTCAAGCTGCTGGTAAGGATAATCTTATATTTTATAAACTGCAACTATCTTTTTCAAATATCCTATTCTAATATTTAATTAGTTTACCAAGTGAAATCATTATCATTTATATATTGATGTCTACTGTAACTGCTAACATGAATAACAAAATAAAAATATATACTCAATACTTCTAACTTGCGCACATTAGAAAAGTTTACGAAGATTTTGTATGTAATAGTATTTTAAAATGTAAAATTATCATGTTTTATATCTGAAAGTCATATTAATACAATTTTGTACAATTATTTTAAAACAACTTTTTTTTTTTTTTTTTTTAATAATAAAATTTCCATTCATGTATTTGAAAGTAAAGTAACATTTAAAATAATATGTGATAAACAGCTTTAAATTTCTATGATATGATTTTTTTTTCTTTTTTAAACTTTTTATATTGATAGGAAATGTGATCTCTTGTAGCTCAATAATTTATCTCAAAGTAGTAACTTCATGCCTGCAATAAGGAGGTTAAGTAATTAAAGATTGCTGCAATAAATTTCACTTCTATTTTGTTATGGCCTTCAAAATAATTGTGTTCAGTGGAAAGAATATTTTGGCATAGAACATTTTTCACGTAAGTTTTAATTAGGTTGCAATTAAATTAGGAGAGCTGCACAATTTATTTGCTCAACATCTTTACTTTCATGAAACATATCAATCACTTTAAATGCAGTCAAACATTATCATCAAAAAAGGTAGTTGGATCCATATGCATCACTAAAAAGAAATGAGCTTAACATTTTCATATGTACCATTTCTTCCAATTTTTTAAAAACCTATTTTCTGAAATGTTCATTTAGATGACGAATTCTCATCAGATTCTATAAAATCAAGAGAAAAACCTAAGTTTCCTAACAGTAATTTTTTGTTTGTTCTAAAACCATATATCATGAATGCTTCTGTTTTAATATAATTTTTTACATTATTACATTTAATTGTTACAGTAAATTATTATTTGTTACTTTTCTTTGCTATGCCAATACATATAATAAATGTAATAATGTAAAAAATTAATAAATGTAATAATGTAAATAATAGTATTTAATTTTTTGATAATGAATTTCAAGATTTTATGTTGTTCTTCATAATTAATATAAAAAAAATAAGCTTAATTTTCTCTCGCTACATGATTTCTGTTTTTTCTTTTTTAAAATAATGTGTTCAATTACAGCTTTTGTTATAATGGTCTTATTTAATATATAAGCTTCCTGATTTAAGATAAAAAGTATATAAATAAAATTGATGCCCTGGTGTTTTATTATGAAAAATTAATAAAATATCATTCCTAAGGAAACTTAAAACTTTTATTTTCAGCTAATTCAGATAATTTGAAAAAAGAGAAAGATGTTTTCAAAGACAACAAATCTGTTTCCGAGAGCTTGGTAGAACTGGCAGTTGATGATCAAAAACGTGTTAAGGCTATAGAGGACATAAATGCATCCTCATTTGTACAACAAGATTTTAAATCTACCAGAGTATGGGGTAAGAATAAATATGAGGTAATAATTTGAAAAATTCATATTTTAGATGACAAGCATGTGTTAATTTTTGTTTTGCTTCTTTGAAATTTATATAATATTTTTAGACCCTTTAATACATTAAAATATATCTGTATGTATTCCTTATCTATTCTTTTCTGTTGCATTATTGTATAAAAGTAAATGTATATTTTATTATAATTGAAGTTTTAAAAATTCTATTTAATCATATTACATATTATAAGTCACTCAGAAGCTAATGTTTTGAATGCATTAATTTTTAATATTTTTGGTTTATTAATTTTATCAGAAAAGCATATAAAGTCTTATTTTAAAAGGTAGGTTCTGCAACAAAACAAGTTATGTACTAGACATGCAAATAAAAACATTTATCCTATGGAGCATCTTAAAACTTACGCCCTGTAGCAGTTGAAAAAAAGATTAATTTATGCAAAAATTGGATAATAATATTTGTTTATCATAAACATCTTTTTTCAAGTCATCTAAATTGCGTCTCAACATGTTGTTTCTTAAATGTCAATTTAAAAGACAATTTCCTAAGTACATACCTCCAATAAAACACATAATTTTTTTTTGTTTGTTTCTTTTAAAATTGTTTCTCCGTTAGGATACAATAATGGTTGATTGATATTTTTTAATATTGCTGGTGTGTCTATTTTTTTTTATGCCTATTACATGAAAGGTACCATTCTTGTCAAAATTATATTTGCCAATTAAAACAAACAGCATTAACATCATTCTTTTAAATCTGTATAGCAGAAGTAAATTATTATTTGTTACTTTTATTTGCTATGCCAATATATAAAGAAAAAGAAAACACATTTAGTTTTTATTTCAAATTTTATATAAAAAAATATTTGTAAAAATTACCCACAATGGCTTCTGAAATTATATATAACACATTCAAAAGCTATAAAAGTATGGCATTTTTGCCGTAGAAAAATGAAACAATATATAAATCTTTTATTAACTAAAAAGAAAATTATCAGAAATTAAATTATTAAATTTACAAAAATAAAATGAACTTAATCATATTGGCTTCTGAATGACTCATTTAAAAATAAAAGAATGTGGTTTTATTTATTTTATAGTAGCAATTATAATCAAGTGTTGCCCAGATTTAATAAAGTAAATTTCAATATTTCATAGAAGTATTTTTTTTATCAATTGTGGAAGTATTGAATTCATAAATAAATAATTCATCATTAAATTAATATTTTATGCTTTTCCATTTCTGAATTGAAAAATTTTAAACAATATCTACACTAATTCCTATTTTTAATGTTCTGTAGAACATTTGAATTTAATAAAAACGTATGCATAAAAAAAAGTGAGTGTTTTAGGTTTTTATCAAGCAGTTGAAAATCAATATTGTTCTAAAAACAATTTGCTATTACAACTGACTTTATTAATGCATTATTATAATTCTTTAAAATTACAATTTTTATTTAATTATGAATACTTATTATTTATTTTTTTTATTTTGAATTTATTGTTATTAGTGCATAGTCAAGAGTTACAAAAAAATTTAGCATCTAAATGTTACAGTTTATATTTCTTAAAACAGGCATTCAAATCTCTTTTTATATTAAAAATAAAAGAATAATCAGAAAAATTTGTATTCAATAAAAACATTAATAACAAAAAGAAAAACACTGGGAAAAAATTCATAATGGAAACATATCAAAAAACAAAATATCTGAATTTAATATGGAGTGTGATTTAAGTTATACTGGAACAACAGCATTGTTCATGTTGTAAATGATACTGTTTATTAAATCAATTGGCAGCAAAACTCTTTTGTTATTCCAAGGCAGATCATAAATTCAATACAGTATTATGTCCCTCTAGAGCATTTCAAACTTTCTTAATTTATATTCAAGTATGAAGAATGTGCTGACTGACACTGAAATTTTTTATAATTGATGTAATGTCCAATTAATATTATGAAATACTGGTTTTATACAGATTTAAAATTTTGATTCTAAAATATTTGATTGCACATTGCAATTAGCATGAAATGCAGATCTTTGAACCCTCTTAATCACCAAAATTTTCTAAAAATAATTTATAACAAGTATTTTTTTATATGCATTATGATTATTTTAATTTACTTGACCTTTTGTTTGCTGCCTTCATGACAAAATTATTTCATTTTTACCTTTTGATATATTTAATTACATATTTTAGAGAAATCCTAATTCATTTTCATACTGATAAATATTTTAATAAATATGTTTAAAACTGCATGAGAAACAGATTAGAACCTGCTTGCTTTTTTTTTCCAGATAAACAGCAACATAAAATTTCTCCAGGATTTCAAAAAGGTCTTCATATATTTAATATAAAAAAACTATATTGTGTTTATTGCGAAAATTTTTTTTCAATTATACATGTCTGAGTCAATTCTATATGTGCCTTTGAGATATTGATTAATATGCAGGTATGCAAGAAATTTATATATGATCTATTTTTTCATTGCTTATAGAAATTTTATGAATGCAATCACCCATGTTTTACACTAAAACCAAATTAATAAAACAAAGTATGTCTATTTTAAATCAACATATTAAAATATGTTTTATTCATAAAACTATATATTAATTTTTAAATTTAATTCTTTTGATCCAAAACCTTAAATTTACATTATATTTTAGGCACCTGCTGATAGTACTCAAAATGGTGCAGATACAAATTCATCAGATGGAAAAGTACATGTGAAAATGGATGACAGTTGGAAAAATGATCCTGAAAAATTAGTACATCCACAGGTAAAAAGAAAAATTTTTTTTTTTTTTTTTTTTTTTTGAACTTTTAAGCATGAAGTTTTGTTAATTATGTATAAAATTACTGGAAGTTTAAGTATGGCCAAAATTATTTAAAGAGTCCTTTATAAGATTGATTAATAAATTTTATATATTTCAAAAATGAATATGTTCAAGAAATAATATTTTTGTATTAAAGTAAACAATGCAATAATCCAAGTTATTAGATTTAAGTTCATTGTTTTATTAGTGTAAGGATATAATTCTTCTTCCTCATAAATAAGATTCAAAGTAGAAAGGTAATATTATAACGAAAATTTTAAGAACATTCACTCATTCTACCCTAGTTAGATAACTACATTCAATTCTTTTTAATTTGTGCACTTTTCTATAAAAAAAAAAAAATATGTCAACAAAATGTTTATTTCTAATTATTGATAACAAATATTTAGAATTCTTTCTATTAATGTAATTTCTTGCTTTTCATTAAGATACTAATAATCAAAAACCTTTGAAGGCATTTTCTCAAAATAGGATTTTCAACAATACTGAATTTCAGGCTTATTTTCTAATAACCTCACTTTTAAACTGGAATATTAATAATTTGTTAAACCAGTTATGAAATTACAAATTACTATAATAGCAATAAAAAAAATTATTTCTTCCTAAATTAAGACCTATTGGAATGTTAAGTATTCTTAATTTACATGATTGTAGAAATTATCAATATTATTCTGAATATTCTTTTCATACAATTTTATTTTATTTTCAAAGGTTCTCTTCCTTAAATATTTTTAGTATATTCATTCAAATTATAATAATATTTTTTGTTGAAGTTTGATTATTGTTAATGTACATAATACTTATTAATATTATTTTAGTTACTCGAAGGCTGTCAAGAGAAAATTGAGAAATGGAAAGAAACATTAGCTCGTTTAAGAAGGATTCAAGTAGATATGCAATGATAATTGGAATAAAAACAGGAATTATATAATGAATTTATTTAACAATAAAATGTATTTTCTGCTGTGATTCCATTGTATGATCATACTTTCTATGTTTTAGAAATGTTAAAAAAAAAAAAAAATATTATAATTCAATAACAAACTATGTTTCTTATTCAGACTGTAATTAATATGACTATAATATCCATAACATTAGTACCTGTATGACCTGTTTTAATTAGATATTGCCCATCATTCACTTGTGAATAAAATGTGTATGAATTATTATTAAGCAAAAAAGAATGTGGATCTAATCCTTTCTTTAATGCTTCTTCCATCAAAGAAGTTGAGGCTATTGCACCTGCAGCACAAGTTGGGCCATCAATTCCATCTGTTCCTGCACTGAGTAATACAATGTTGCAATGTTTTTGTACATGCAACTCTAAAGCAGCTGCAAGTGAAAGTTCTTGATTGCGACCTCCTATTCCACTACCATGCACTTCAACTGTAGTTTCTCCCCCAAAAGCAAACAAATATTTTTTTTTTTGATCTTGCAATAAATTATTTAGTAATATGTCCTTAGAATATGATGGCAATTCCAATTTCTTAATTATCTCACCACACAACTGAACTTTATTTTGCATTACAGCAGTAACAAGTGAAATAAGGTTTTTTCCTGTAGTACTTGCTATTCCTTTTAATTTATTTGATAGTATTATGGATTGATAATTTAAGTCATTAGCTGTATGAGAAGCTGCAAGCAAAGCTGTTTCATTATTTCCAATTATAAAATTATTAACATGAGAAAAATTTTCTTTAATTTCATTGTTATTAGATGCATTCTTCAGTATCTGCATTGCAGATTTTGGCAGTTGATTAACTATATCATATTTTTCAATGATTGATAATGCTAATGAAGGACTATCACTGTTTTGAACTGTTGGGCCACTGGCAATCATGCCAATTGGATCACCTATTATGTCAGATAATATAAGGCTAATTACCTATAATGAATGAAACAAAATTAACACACAATTCCTAGAATGACAAATATTTTGACACTTAAAGCAGCAGAGTAATTATTAAAGAATTTTTATTTTAATATACTATTACAAAATGAAATTATTATTTACAATATATTTTTGTACTTTTATAATTATAAAAAAAATAAGTAAAATCAAAGCTATTAGATATATATATAAAGAACAGTTAATTAGAATAGTTAAACCGTGAAACTGTACATCAGTAATAAAAAAAAATTTCTATGTTCATTTAATTTATTCTTAATTTGAAATCAGAGCTACTACAAATGCAAACTAATGTTACTGCAATCTAAAACAGCATACATACAAAATTATATATAACAAAACAAAATATTTATATTATCAATAATTTACATTTAGTTCTTATAATTAATATTAATTTTTAATAATGCTAGAGGGGGAAACAGTTTAATTTCTGAACTATATAAAAATAATTTCTATATATATATATTAAAAAAAACCTCTTTAAATCTTACTTTGGCTGGCTTTGCTAAAAGTGCTAAATTTCCACCTTTCAAAGTAGATAGTTGTTTTCTTACTGCATTCAATTCTTCAATATTTGCACCTTTTGATGTTAGTAAGGATATCACTTTCTGTTTTTCACTTAAAGTTAATGGAGGTTTTTGGAGCTGGTAGCAAAAGCTGAACCACCTCCTATGCACAAATTATAACATATTATATATTTATGCCTAGTTCTAATTAGCAAAAATTTAATATAAAGAAGAAATTAAAAGTACCAGATATAAGTACTATGAGAAGATCTGTTTCTTTAAGGGGGAGTAATGAGCTCTGAAATTTTAGTTGCAGCTAATAATGAATTTTCATCAGGAACGTTATTAGATGCTCCTTCATAAATCTTAAATTTTTTAATCTCTTTCCTGATCAAATAAATAATTTCTAATTATAATAGAGAAAAAATACATAAAAATTTATTCAACTATTATAAAGCAGTACTAATAATTTAAAATATTTACTTTATGCAATATATATATATATGCAGATTTTCCACATCAATATATATATACAGAGGTGGAAAATCTGCATCAAAATTCATGCCTTGCATCATTTCTGCACTAAAAATGAGATTTCCTTCATTTTGATTTAGTAATCTGTCAAAAAAGCTACATATGAATGAGCCTATCTAGCCTTTGATTAACATTGTAAAAATTAAATTAACAAATGGAGTAAGTTCTGCTTTTATGATGTTTTTGCTGCTGATAGAATTTATTGGTTATGCCAACAACAACCTTTAAAAAACATTATTTTTGCTTATACAAACAGAAAACTGACATGAGTTTTGATTGAGTAAGAAAAAGAATTGCTTATATGCTTACTATATCAGTTTATACTTTTTAAATGAATATTTTATTTCTTATTAATGTTTATTTAAAATAATTCATATTTACATAACATATTTAATATAAAAATAGCATGCCAAAAGAAAAACTTAATATATTTTTCGATTAAATAATCATATTTTGATAAGAAATCCATTAAAAATATTCATTGCTAAGAATTCCAAAATATTCAAAGCTGCAAGGATAAAGAAAAATTGTTAGCCTTTAAAAATACAAAATGTATTAATAAATGCATCCAATGCATTTATGGTTGCATTTATTAATACATATTAAATAAAAAAATTTTATTTTTTTCATCTAATTTTTAACATTAGATTCTAATGTTCTTCTTGAAATTGATATATGTATATATCAAATTCAATTTCCAATATCGTACAAAATGATTGAGTTTAATAATTTTGGTACAAATCATGTGATTATATTTTATATTAATCATACAGCTGTTAAATAATATAAAAAATCAGATTTTCTTGAAATCTGAAGATGAACTTTTAATGCAAAAATATGCTATTTTCTGTGCTACCAAAATCATTTTTTGATTTTCCACTCCTGTACACATATATTAATTTGTAACAACAAAAATATACTTCCTTCTACTCAAGTTTATAGTTCAGTTTATATGAATAAACTTTTTTTTTTTTTTTCACATGCTTAATAATATGCATGAAATTATATTAATTGAAAGTTCTGTATTGTTTTCATTAATAATGACATAGAAATCAAACTCTATAAGATTATTTTTTGTAACAAATATTTTCCTTCTGTTACTCATTGAATAGGCTAAAATTATATTTGAAAATTTTTTTAAACACTCATTCGTAAATTGTTTTCAAACAAAAAAGTTTGCAGTTGAAATATAATTTGGCTTATAATGATGTAAGTAATTAAAAAATGCAATTGATTTTGCAGGTGGTTATAACTGTAGATCATTTTTAATAGTACCTTTAAATTTAATGTAGTCGTAATCATATAAATAACTCATTAATAAAAAAAAATACTGTATTTATTAGACATTTTAGCTGTAGAATTCTTTGGAATTGGATGTATAAAATAATTTATCACTTATTTTTAGAATATAGTAATGCAAAAATGTTATCTTTCTTCAGTAAAGTACTCATGTTTATAAAAATTTAAGCATCAAGGAAAATTGTTTTATTAAAAAATTGCTAATTAAAAAAAAAAAAAATTTTTTTTTTTTTCACTGTGTTCTTAAAATATTTAAATCAGTTTTGTTAAGAAAAAGTTCAAGTTATTACAAACAAATTTTCATCTTATAATATTTTTAATGTAGAGAGCAATATGTAAGTATGAGCATTTTAAAGAACTTTGTACTAATATTTATTTGTACATATTAGCAAATATCATTTTCTTAATTATCAAAATAAGCTGAACACTATTTTTCACAAAAGTTGCCACTACTAGAAAAGTAATGGCAAAAATGCCCCCCCCCCAATTTTCATAGAAGTTTTTATTCTGTAGTTTATAGCTAATCATTTTTTGCAGTAACAATGAAGTATCCAAAGTAATTAGCAACTATATACATCAACTGTAAAAGATGCCAATAGGTACAGAAATAAGCTCTGTAAAAGAATGCACTTGTTACATAGTCAAACATTTTAAAGAAAAACATTTTCAGATCTATAAAAATAATTTCTTACTATGATAACACTTGCAAAGAAGCTGAAAAGTCTGTTATTATAATAAATCATCATCCAATTACATTTCATTATTCACTACAAGAGTTTTAACAGTTCTTCTATCCATTACATATGCACTGGCATCTTTATCATATATAAGTAGCCATATTATAATCCCTTCCAATACATATAAAATATTGACATTCAAATCCTGTAGTTTGCTTATATGGTGTCCTAAGGTATCACCTAAGCATATTCCAACAAAATGGTTTTCGGCAAACAGATAACACTTGTCTAAATCCTTAACAATCTTCTAATTATATATTTTTGCATTTGTTGTACCAAGAATGCATATTAAGTCATATAGTTCTGAACCCTATTTGGAATGCCCTGTAAATTCCATTCTAATCTGGCAGTTCTTTCATGTCATGGCAATTTTCACAAACATAAGTATATTTTAAATGAACTTTTTCTTTGAATTTGCTTTTAATAAAATTCTAAAACTTTCTTATATTTATTTTTTTACTTATTAAACACATTCTATTGGATTAAAATCTGGCAAATGGAATGTCTTGATCAATTCCAGTTATAGAAGAATCATCAATCAAAATCCAATAAGTATGCTTAACATTGTCTTGATATCATTTAAAACTGTTTCTGATATTCAATGTTTCAGCTGATGGTTTTAGCTAGAATATATGTAAACATTTTTTATGTATGTAAATCTTTTAAAATATATTTGTATGCTTCATATAAATTGTTATGGTTCAAAAAGTATACATAATCTTATTCTCCCACAGAATTAAGCGGTCTGATGGCCAATTGGCTGGCGCTCTGGCTGTTGGTACCACAGGCTTCAGGTTCGAATCTGAGAAGTGACATGGATGTTTGTTAGTGGTTCAGAATCCACATTAAACTGCAAGTCCTGGTCTTATTAGCTTAAAGTGTGCATAAAATGACTAGAGCGACAAACCAAATCACCCCTTAGACTTAATATATATCTACTGCAATAAAAACTTCTTATGAATTAGTTCCTTGAATTTATTGGTTAATTCTACAAAATAATGATGATAAATTATCTAAAACAAATAATATAATTATGTATAACATTAACAAATTATATTATTAAAATTTAATCGGTACTTACGTATTAACGGTACCTTGGCGACAGTTGCGCCAATAAAGTGCAAACGCGCCAACCGCAGCTACAGATTAGGCGGTTTATAAGTGGCGACAATATACACTTAAAATTTCTGTTCCAAATAATAAAATATATATGAAACACTTCATTTAAAATCAAAACGCTTTCAAAATATTTTTATTCCAAATAATAAAATATATAAAACACTTCATTTAAAATCAAAACGATTTCAAAATTCAAAACACTGTATTTAAACACAAATTAGTCAAAAAACACTTCATTTAAACACAAAGTAGTCAAACGGATTTCAGTGGAAAACAGGCCGATATAGGGTTTAACATGGATTCAAAACAGTCTCTTTTTTCTTTTGGTAAAATATTTCGCTCCTGAAAAAAATAAAATTGCATCTTGTTCTGTTTCTAGCAAATCCCAAATACGCATTTTCGTAGCACTAAAAATGGCGTCAAAAACTCAGCAAATCTGCAGCCGTTATATTGGCGCCACTTAAAAACCGCCAAATTTATAGCTGTTACATTGGCGACACTTAAAAACGCCAAGTCTGTCGCCAAGGTACCGTTAATAAAAATACCATTTAATCATTAAACAATGTATCAAGAAGTCAACGATGTAAATATATATATTTTAGTACCACAGATTTTCTTTACTCAATGTGTAAATAAATTTAAATGCAAAATGCAGTAACTAAATGAAAAATTCTTTATTTCAAGTTCCAATTCTAAAAAAAAAATTAGAAAAATCTGACACTGATATTAGTTAAGAATTCTCACTACACTTTTATCAACATGAGTTGGCAACAAAAAATAATAAATAAAAATAGTAAAAAGTTTTTTATTATAAGTGAATCTGATTGTTTGAAAGAGAATGAACTTTTGAATTGGAAAATTTTGTGTCATCATCCTTTATCGATCACTAGATTAATACCAAGATTGTGAAACATTTGTACGCATTCATTAATTTATTGAAATATATCACAAGAACCACTGTAATATTAAATTAATGTAGTTGTATGTTTGACAAAAATTGTCAAAATTAGTGACTTGTGAGTCGATAAATATCCCTCCATCTGTACATGTAGAAATTGACATATGATTTTTATTATGGCAAAATTAGGTACTGTATATAAACTATCAAAAGTGATAACTGTATAAGTATTCAAAAAAGGAAACTAGATCCAAGAGAGTAAACACACAATTTGTTAACATTCCTAGATTTATTGTTGTAAAAAGTTGACACAAATATTTCATTTCTTGACTTGACTGCAATTCAAAATAACAACAAAGAAAGTGCCCTAGCTGTCTGATTCAATGATAATAAAGAATCTACACAAATAAAACATCCAAATATCTAGCATTCCCAATATGAATATTTTTCTAAATTGGGAACATTGAAAATTTTATTTATTTTTAATTTTAAATATATTAAAAGTTATATTTATTATAATATAAATATAAATTAATATATTTATTTTAATGATAAAATTACTCCCTTACTTTTAATGTTAAAAGTTTTAATACAATGTGTATTTTTTTTTCAAAATTTTAAATAAATTACCATATTAATAATTTTGTAAACTATTTCCTACTTATAACTATTCCCTTTCAAATTAATGATTCAATTTCAATTCCTTTATAAATGCCAATAAAATGCTTTTTATAAAATATTCTGAATTAAACAGACAACTGATCAAATTATAACTCAATCAAATTATTTTTACTCATTTAAACAATAAAAGTATTATTTCTTTCAATAATTTTAATTTTCATAAAAAAGGCAATTTCAAAATAAAGTTGAGTTCTAAAATAACAAAGACAATAATTTCTCTTTCATATTTATTCCAGAAAAGGATTGTTAACAATCATTAATCAAGATGGAAGTTGCATACGGATTGTATTTAAAATATTTATTTATACAAATTGATTTGAAATTATTCTGGCAGTTCAGCACATTACATTAATTTTTTTTTTTTAATATGATAGTCATTTATAAAAATTTACTTACGATTCTGTTTCATAAGCTGCTGACATACCAATAGGAACAGATATTATTCCATCAATTATATGTTCCTGAATTTTAGATTCCAAAATTGCAGCCATGCCCAAAACTGCTTTTCCAAATCCAACTACGTATACATTTTTAGACATTTCAAAACTTTTACCTTGAATTTGCAAAGTATTAAAATTAATTTTGATTTCATTATTAATTAAATTAAAAGGTTGAACAGACTTATAGGCAGATTTAAATATTAGTTTCGCATCTCTGCATAAATTATCAGTAGACATATTTACAACTTTATTTTGAAATATTTTTATTGTTGAAAATTTTATACAGCGGTGAATAATTATGCCCCACATAAGCAATATTAGTATAACTAGTGCTTTGAGATGTATGCTCGCTGATACTATTTTATCTCAAAAATATTGGAAGTTCAGCACTTCAGTGCTCTGCTTGTCTATTTGTCATGAAGTCCCTCATAAACAAACAAAATGGAATTGCCGTATTTTTTTCATTGTCCTTTGGCGATTTCATTTGGCGCGGAAAAGAGACTTGGCAAAATCGAAACCCTAAAGAGGAGAATTCTCTAAACATTTGTAAAAAATTATGGTATGGAACCGTATTTGTATCTTTTAATTAAAGATGAAATTTAATCCAACAGTATATCATATTTTATTACAAATTGAAAAGGCCAAATCACAGTGTAGGGGGCCATTTTTTTTATGCAATTTTTGGAGTGGCGCCAAATAAAGATGATAAAAATGTTGGAAGAAATTTTATCTCATCCTACCACTCATTAATAAATTTTCTAAATTAACTTTGTCAAACAAACTTCTTCTCTACAAACAAGTTCTTAGGCCTATCCTTACCTATGCTGCCCCAATCTGGGGCCTAGCTGCACAATCTAACAAGAAATCTGTACAAATTATTCAAAACAAACTTCTTCGTATCATCACTGGTGCACCCTGGTTTGTCCGCAACTCTACAATTCATCAAGATTTAAAGACTGATTCTATTGACAACTATATTACAAAACTTTCCAGCAATTTCTTCAATACCATTGCTACTTACGGAAACCCTCTCATCAAGGCACAAACTATATTTACGCAATTGAATGGAAAATACAAGTATCCTTTCTCTACTTCTAAATGGAATCGAAGCCTCAAACCATCATAATTTCCTGCTCACTTATCGCTTTTTAAATATTTTATTCCAACGCATATTCTTTCCTGCTCTACTTTTTGCTCCATTGATCTGTACTCTTTACTGATCATAAATTTCTTGTCACGTTTTCATCACCGATGATTTCCATTTTCTTACTTTCTTCTTTTTTTCTCTCAAATCATACGATTACTATTATCTATTTATCATGACTTTTCTGTCCTACTGCCGTCACATATCATTGAGCAGATGAACGCTTCGCGTCCAGGCACTCGATATCTTTATTCAACTTAGTAGTAGGGATAAATTATCTTAAAATAGAACCTTTCAAGTTCGACTTCATAATGAATTCTCCAAAATCGGTCGTATTTCTGCTGGTACACCTCAAGGAAGCGTGCTAAGTCCTATTCTCTACAATATCTTTACCTATGACTTTCCTCAGTGCACTAACATTTCCACTTGCCTATTTGCTGACGATTCTGCTGCTCTTGCCCAAGGTGCTTCTATTCTTTATGTCATCAATACTCTTCAAAATTTTCTGAATATCCTAGAGTATTGGCTAACTAAATGGCGCATCGCAATTAATGTCTCTAAATCTCAAGCTATCATTTTCCGAAAAGGACACGCCAGACAACCATATATTAATCTCTCCTTTTTGATCAACAAATTGAATGGGCGACTAATATTAAATATATCGGCTTAATTATAGACAATAAACTTACGTTTCGAGCTCATATTCAAAAAATCAAAGAAAAATGTTGGAAAAATTTTATCTCACTCTATCACTCATTAATAAATTTTCTAAATTAACTTTGTCAAACAAACTTCTTCTCTACAAACAAGTTCTCAGGCCTATCCTTACCTATGCTGCCCCAATCTGGGGTCTAGCTGCACAATCTAACAAGAAATCTGTACAAATTATTCAAAACAAACTTCTTCGTATTATCACTGGAGCACCCTGGTTTGTCCGCAACTCTACAATTCATCAAGATTTAAAAATTGACTCTATTGACAACTATATTACTAAACTTTCTAGAAATTTCTTCAATACCATTGCTACTCACGAAAATCCTCTCATCAAGGCACAAACTATATTTACGCAATTGAATGGAAAATACAAGTATCCTTTCTCTACTTCTAAATGGAATCGAAGCCTCAAACCACCATAATTTCCTGCTCACTTATCGCTTTTTAGATATTTTACTTCAACGCATATTTACTGATCATAAATTTCTTGTTACGTTTCCATACCGATGATTTACATTTTTCTTACTTTCTTCTTTTTTTCTCTCATCATACGATTACTATTATCTATTTATCATGACTTTTCTTTCCTACTGCCTTCACATACCATTGAGTAGATGAACGCTTCGCGTTCAGGCACTCGACATCTTTATTCAACAATGATGAGTAGTAGGGATGATTCGCAAATTTTCACAATCCGAATTATCCGGTTCTCGTTTCGCATAATTCGATGAATCTTAATTATTTCTTATATTATTTATAAATACTGTTTATTTATCTATTATTTATAATTACTTTTGATTTTATACAACTGATTTCCTCACCATCTACACTCCATGTAATTAATTTTATTTTATTTTATTTATTTTCAAATTTTGTTTTTAACTAACGTTAAATATTTATTCATATTTGATTGCTCTTATGATAATTTTCATAAATAAATAATTATTTTTTAAAAATGGGTATTTAATTATCTTTTATTTTTTATTAACTCAAAGGGCATGAGACCACTGCTATTCTTCAGCATCTAACAATGAAGAAGCTGGAGATCGCTAAGCGGTCAATTATCTCCCGTAATAATCTATAATAAGTGATCGAAGTTTGTTCATTAGACATTGGATTGAGACACCACAAACTTATTATTATATTATTTTGTTATTTAAAGTTTTACATGTCAAACTATAAATGCTCCCCCTTTAAAAAATGTCTTTTAACGAATTTTTGTTAACAGCTTCTTATTTTTATACATAATTTCTCTTAGTCCCTTGTACTGGCGTATAAATAAAAATTATGTATCCAACTAATTTAATTTTTATTAAAATTAATCTTGCAATTACCTTCAATTAATAATTCGAACTTTGAAAGTGAATTATGAACTGAATTTTGAAACCTTTTCATTTCCTTTAAATATATTGCCTTTATAATTTACTTTTAATTAAAAATCTGCAGTCTAATACTGCGTAGAATTTGTTTAAAAAACTAGTACTTTTTTTTTTGTCATCGACAGATTTTAAAACTTTATTGGGCAAAATAAGTGAATATTCATCTCATGAATATATATTTTTATGATATGAGATTTATTTTACAAATCGTAAGAAAAATCAATTGCACATATTGAAAATTTTCATCATCATCATTGTTGAATAAAGATGTCGAGTGCCTGAACGCGAAGCGTTCATCTACTCAATGGTATGTGAAGGCAGTAGGAAAGAAAAGTTATGATAAATAGATAATAGTAATCGTATGATTTGAGAGAAAAAAAAAGAAAGTAAGAAAAATGTAAATCATCGGTGATGGAAACGTAACAAGAAATTTTTGATCAGTAAATATGCGTTGAAGTAAAATATCTAAAAAGCGATAAGTGAGCAGGAAATTATGATGGTTTGAGGCTTAAAATTTTCATCAATTTTCAGTTTGCATGAATAATTTCTTTGTCGAATTTAAAGTAGTCATCATTGTTGAATAAAGATGTCGAGTGCCTGAACTCGAAGCGTTCATCTACTCAATGGTATGTGAAGGCAGTAGGAAAGAAAAGTCATGATAAATAGATAATAGTAATCGTATGATGAGAGAAAAAAAAAGAAAGTAAGAAAAATGTAAATCATCGGTATGGAAACGTAACAAGAAATTTTGATCAGTAAATATGCGTTGAAGTAAAATATCTAAAAAGCGATAAGTGAGCAGGAAATTATGGTGGTTTGAGGCTTCGATTCCATTTAGAAGTAGAGAAAGGATACTTGTATTTTCCATTCAATTGCGTAAATATAGTTTGTGCCTTGATGAGAGGATTTTCGTGAGTAGCAATGGTATTGAAGAAATTTCTAGAAAGTTTAGTAATATAGTTGTCAATAGAGTCAATTTTTAAATCTTGATGAATTGTAGAGTTGCGGACAAACCAGGGTGCTCCAGTGATAATACGAAGAAGTTTGTTTTGAATAATTTGTACAGATTTCTTGTTAGATTGTGCAGCTAGACCCCAGATTGGGGCAGCATAGGTAAGGATAGGCCTGAGAACTTGTTTGTAGAGAAGAAGTTTGTTTGACAAAGTTAATTTAGAAAATTTATTAATGAGTGGTAGAGTGAGATAAAATTTTTTCCAACATTTTCTTTGATTTTTGAATATGAGCTCGAAACGTAAGTTTATTGTCTATAATTAAGCCGAGATATTTAATATTAGTCGCCCATTCAATTTGTTGATCAAAAAGGGAGAGATTAATATATGGTTGTCTGGCGTGTCCTTTTCGGAAAATGATAGCTTGAGATTTAGAGGCATTAATTGCGATGCGCCATTTAGTTAGCCAATCCTCTAGGATATTCAGAAAATTTTGAAGAGTATTGATGACATAGAAGCACCTTGGGCAAGAGCAGCAGAATCGTCAGCAAATAGGCAAGTGGAAATGTTAGTGCACTGAGGAAAGTCATAGGTAAAGATATTGTAGAGAATAGGACTTAGCACGCTTCCTTGAGGTGTACCAGCACAAATACGACCGATTTTGGAGAATTCATTATGAAGTCAAACTTGAAAGGTTCTATTTTTAAGATAATTTGTAATGATAAGTGTGATCCAAGTTGGAAATTGAAGTTTGATCATTTTGTAGATCAGTCCATTGTGCCACAGTCGATCGAAAGCTTTTTGACATCTAGAAAGACACCTCCTGTAAAAAATTTATAGTTATATCCTTCAGTGATGATATTGGTGATACGTAGAAGTTGATGACAAGTTGAGTGATGTTGACGGAATCCAAATTGTTCTGCTGGAATTATGGAATTTTTATCGCAAAAAGAAGTAATATGTCTCACTAAGAATTTTTCGTAAAGTTTTCCTACACAGCTAATGAGACTGATGGGCCGATAATTTTGAGGAAATTTCCTATCTTGGCCAGGTTTAGGGAACATGATGATATTTGCTTTTTTCCAGATAGGAGGGAAGTAGTGATATTTAGTACAGCTGTTGTAGATTTTTGCAAGATGAGTAATGGCATTAAGGGGGAGACACATTAAGGCTTTATTTGGAATGTTGTCAGGTCCAGAAGATTTCCGAATGTTGAGATTCTTGATTAAGTTAACTATGTCAGATGGAGAAAAAAAAAATATTGTTATGATAATTTTGATGATCAGCTAGAAAGGAAGTTACTGCATCTTCAACATGCTCAATTTGAGAGTAATCGCAAGGCTCAGTGTTTTCTTGAAAGGAGAGTTCAAGTTTTCAGCAAAAGAGTTCGCTTTATCAGAAGATGAGAATATAAGACCTGTGGATCCAACCAGTGGAGGAATTTTGGGATATTTTTTGGTAAAATGTTTGTTAATTTTGAAGAGAGAATTATCTTCTGGATTTAGGCCTAATAAAAATTCATTCCATCTGTCATTTTTTAATTTGTGAATCATTTGCTTTATTTCTTTTTGAAGCTTGTTGACGGATTGCTTGAACGGAGGAAACCTGGTATCTTGCCATAATTTACGAATTCTGTTTTTTTCCGCAATTTTAGAGGTGATTTCAGTAGGAAGTTTTTGGTGTGGTGTACTGAGTTCTTTAGATTTGCTAGCAAGGTTGATAGCAGAAGTAACAGCATAGTTAAATTTATCAATTATTTTGTCAATATCTTGAATATTGGAGATGACTGGATTACCAGGAATGCTTTGAGAGAGAATTTTAGTAAAAATATTCCAATTGGTAGTTGTGATTACGCTATTGAGGAAGGGCGTAAATGAATTATGACAGACTTCAACTATCACAGGGTTATGGTCACTGGAAAGATCGTTGATAGAAGAAGCAGGCCCGGCGTTTAAATTTTTAAGAAGTGCGATGTCAAGAGTACTATTGCAAGGACTGTGAAGGCAGAAATATGTGGGATCATTAGGAGCAATAACATTGAATGCATTAAGATTTGTCCAATCGAAGAGAATAGAACCATTTATGTTGCTGCGTCCATTATTCCATGCAGGATGCTTGGAATTGAAGTCACCAAGTAGAAGTACTTGTTGATTTGAGTTCGCTATTGTATCAAGTTCTTGTGTGAGGGATCTACCAATTGGAGGGCGATAAATGCCAGCAACAGTAATTTTTAGGTTATTCTTGAGATTAATAACGATAGCAGAGTTTTCAAAGCTGGTTGTAGTAAAATGAATTTGATGATGATTAATATTTTTATGAATGCAGATAGCCGTGCCTCCTCCTCTGTGGGTAAGACGATCGGAGCGATATATGATATAATTTGGAATTTTGAAGGAATCGCCTGGTCGAAGTGTTTCTTGGAGAGCAATTACATGAGGTTTATTTTCAGAAATAAAATTTTGTAATTCATTAATTTTTTCCTTTAAGACTATTGGAGTTCCATGTCACGCATAAGATAGAATTGTTGGTCGATCTATTGAATGTTATTGACTGGTTGATTTTGAAGAGCATTTATTAAAACAAAAGATTTGAAAGTTCCCCAACTAATTGTTGCAGAATGAGTGGAATTCGGAGGCGTTTCCGTGGAAGCCTGCAGAGTATTGGAGGAAGTAGTATGGTGAGAGGTCTGGTTAGGAAGAGTTGGAAAGTCATCTGAAGAAGGAGGAAGAGTTGGAGAAGCCTTCTGATGAGCGGGGAGAGACAAATGGTTGGAGTTCTCAGGCTTCATTTGTTGTGCTTGTTTTTTAAGTCTCTCCGTCCAAGCGTTGACCTTCGGCTGAGGAGCAGGAGTGAAATTAGCAGGGTTTTAGGACAACCTGAGAAATTTGCAGTATGCTCTTCAGAGCAAAGCTTGATTAAGTTAACTATGTCAGATGGAGAAAAAAAAAAATATTGTTATGATAATTTTGATGATCAGCTAGAAAAGAAGTTACTGCATCTTCAACATGCTAAATTTGAGAGTAATAGCAAGGCTCAGTGTTTTCTTGAAAGGAGAGTTCAAGGTTTTCAGCAAAAGAGTTCGCTTTATCAGAAGATGAGAATATAAGACCTGTGGATCCAACCAGTGGAGGAATTTTGGGATATTTTTGGTAAAATGTTTGTTAATTTTGAAGAGAGAATTATCTTCTGGATTTAGGCCTAATAAAAATTCATTCTATCTGTCATTTTTTAATTTGTGAATCATTTGCTTTATTTCTTTTTGAAGCTTGTTGACGGATTGCTTGAACGGAGGAAACCTGGTATCTTGCCATAATTTACGAATTCTGTTTTTTTTTTTTCCGCAATTTTAGAGGTGATTTCAGTAGGAAGTTTAAAGTAGTCAATTTAGGACTCATAAAAATTTGAATAAAAATGTAAATGGGGTCATAAAAATCTTTAAAACAATTATTATTAACATCAATAATTTTTAAACCTTTTTATGAAAAAAATATTCTAACTTATTTAAAAGATATTTTTTTGAAAAATTCCCGATTGTAATTTTTTTTTTTTACAGAAATTAAATTATTTCCCCAAAACCATCTAGTAGTATTCTATAAATAATTCTAACCAATCATAGTGATTCATCCAATTTATTTCAAACTGGTTATAGTTAACTTGTTATGGTCTGTTATTTCGCTCATTTAGTTGTGGGTAAATTTTTATGATATAGCTTTAAAGAGGAAGAATTACAAATTATATTTATATGAATAACACTGTTGGGAAACACAAGCAATACTTTTTTTCTATTTTATTTTACTCGTAAATAGGCGTTACCCTAGTTTCCCGCCATTGTCGGCAAATTGTCTAGCGTGTGACGGGTTTTATGAGAAATGTGAACATAAAATAATTCCAAATATATTTTTTGATTAGGCGAACTTTCAGAAAAAATTCCCAATGCACATTATGAGATTAATAGAAAACGTAGTACGGAGCTTTAAAGTTGCTAAAGTATTTCGAGAAAATACTGATCGGATTAACAGCATAGACTTTCATCACAATGGCGAAACTTTGATATCTAGTAGTGATGATGAATCCATTGTTATATATGACTGTGAAAGAGGAACGTAAGTGCATAAATTTTAGTAGCAAACATTAAAATCATAAACATTTCCACATTTAAATTGCAGTTATTCCATTCGTAGTATTTCAAGATGGCGCTATTGTAAACAATGTTAACCTTGAAATCGGCATAATACATTAATATTTTCAATTTTTTTTAGAGTTAATATCTATGTTAGTATTACCTCAGAATAAACTTTATTTATAAGTTTCTAAGCTCAACATAATCTTCAGTTTGTTGCAAATTTATAAAATGCTTTTAAACACAAATTCATTAAAAAAAAAGTAATAATTATGCTTTTCTACAAAATTTTTTTAATTGAATGCCCATTGTTTTTTATTATTAATATTTATAATATTATAAAATAAGTTTAAAGGCGATTAAATTTTAATATTTAATTTAAAGTGCCAATGAAACCTATGATTTTACATGCATTAAATGTTATCTGAATTACATAAGACATTTTTTACTATATAATTTAAGAAACTTCACCTTCTAATTACTCAACTTTTCAGTATCTGATACTAATAATAAAACTAATGAATGTTAAAAGATTCTGAAGGTATTTTTTAAATAAAATTTTTAATTATTAGTGATTGTAAGTTCAATTTTAAGTCCCAAATAGCTGTTAGAAAATCAGTCTAAAATAAATTTTTGTAAAATAAACTGTTGAAATTCACAAAACAAGTGATATTTTTAGGAGTTCTCTTTGGTTTGACTTTATAAAATGAAGTTGATTTTTATCAATATTCAGTTTGCTCATATATTGCTAAAGTTAAGATTTAGTTATTAAGTAATATTTTTAAATTTTCAGGCACAAACGTACACTTCAGAGTAAAAAATATGGTGTTGATTTAATCCGATACACACATGCACCAAATACTGCAATTCATAGCTCTACCAAGGTGGATGGTAAGTAAAATGTAATCTTTACATTTTACCCTGAAGTTTTTTTTCTGCCGTTAATTAAAATGTTAATTTGTTGGCCATTTGTTAAAAAAAAAAAAAAAATGTTGGCCATGTAAAGCATCCCCATGTTTTATCTATAGTAAACACCACTATAATTTCCTTATTATCTAAAATAAATTAGAAATTCAGAAGTTTTAATTAACACAATTTTTAATTAAAATCTCTAGGTTTTTTCATTATCAATAATAACTTTTTTCATAAAGATTTTGGCTTTGATTTATTTAAAAATATTTTATTTTGTACATGTAATTATGCAGATTTTTTTTTAATTTCAGATACCCTTCGCTACCTTTCTCTTCATGATAACAAATATATCAGATATTATCAAGGTCATACAAAAAGTAAGACAAATATTAAGTAACTTATATATATATAATTATTGATTTCTATAGATTAAACTCTTATTCTAATATACATATTATTTTATTTAGAGTAACATCATTATGCATGTCTCCAGTTGATGATACATTCATGTCAAGTTCACTAGACAAAAGTGTTAGAATTTGGGACCTTAGATCTCCAAATTGTCAGGTATTGTTACTAATTTTATTTGAAATATTTCAACATATTTTATGAGTATACAAAAGTAATTTGCCAAACTTTGGTATCATACCAAATTGGCTGTTACCAATGGAGATATCAACATATCATTGTTAATTGCAAGTGTGAGTTTTAATCAAAATATGTACTATTTCAGTTTTCTTCATTTAAAAAAAAAGTGAGAATAGTTTAATATGGAATAAATAAAATTGATTGTTTAGGAAAAATTTAAATTTCCCATAACTATAAAAGTTTTGAATTAGTTGCAGTAGTTTATAAGGGTCATTCACTTCACTTAGCTTTCGAGACGAGAAACGTTCTTGACTATTATGTATGTGTATTAAAAGATGTGAATTTTTTAAGTATAATTTAAATGATAAAAGTAAATTAAAATCATGAATATATTATCATTAATATTTAAATTATTTTTTATGTCAATTGTGTATAAACGCCAAATTTTTGAGGAAAAAAAATTCATATATGTTGAGTCTAATTTCACCTATTAAAAAATATTAACATACAAATATGTTATGCTACCACCTTCCTATGCTCTTTCATGCTATTCTACAAATTATATTAAAATGCATTTTTTTTTTTTTTTTTTTCCTGTAGGGTGTGATGCATCTACCTGGAATGAGGTCTGTGGTGAATTTTGATCCTGAAGGATTAATATTTGCTGTGGGGTTAAATTCTGAATTGATCAAATTATATGATTTGAAATCCTTTGATAAAGTAAGTTGTCAATATATAAATTGAGTTGCTATTAATATAATCTGAGTTGTTTGACTAAATGTTGTATATTATTATTTTGTTATAGAAATTGGGAATTTTCATTTAAATCTCACAACTCAAATAAAATTTTAAAAAAAATCGTTATAAATTTATTGTTTGAACAATAATCTGTTTAATACCATTTCTTTCATTGAAGTATTTTAAAAATTATGATTTGTAATTTTCAAAAAGTATGTGATCAAAGAGATAAATTAAAAAGTTATGGTTAAAGGCAATGTAGTTTACTCAATTTTTTAAAATCAACTTTTTTCTTTTTAAGCTCTGCTTACATGTTCATGAATAGAAAAATAGGTTGGTTGGATGAAGCTTCAAAAGTTTATGTTAAAAACAAAAGCCACCATTTTATGTAAATTAGATTTCTAAGCTCTGAAAATAAAATATCTAAAAAAAATATCATTAAATCCAGTTATATATATATATATATATATATATATATATATTGATACTATGAACATGGTTTCTTGTAGTCTTTCCTGTTCTTAAATATATCATTGTCTGAGATAAAATGGCATATTTTTGCAAAAGCACATAAAAGTATGAAGAATTTTTATGTATGCATTGAAAATTACAGGATAATAACAATAAACAAAGCAAAACAATTGTTCAATTTTATGTTAATTTTTAATTTTGTAACTTTTATTTACTTGCTAAATCTGACATTTGTTTTTTATTTGAATAAAAGAAATGTTTGTTTAAATCTAAATTTCAAATTTAGTTTAATATTAAAAAAGAGATATACCTTTTCCCTCTGGAATAGAGGTAAAATGATATATTGTGCAAAATCACATTAAAATATTTGATGTATGCATTGAAAATTGTAATTTAAAAATTAAAAAGGCCTCCAGAACATTCAATTTTTGTTATCTAAACTGAAGATGGGGGGGGATATTTAATTGAATTAACTTGAATTGATAAACTACTTAAAATTATCATTATAACTTCCATTTTCATTTACATAGGGCCCCTTCAACACTTTCAAACTTCCTCAGGATAAAGGGTGTGATTGGACAAATTTAAAGTTTAGTCCTGATGGCAAGACAATCCTCATTTCTACTAATGGACCAGTCATTCATCTTATCGATGCTTTTCAGGGTACACCATTGCAGGAATTTACGGTATGTATATTATTTTTCATAGAAAAAAATATTTTAAACTGGATGTGCTCTTACATTATATATATATCTGTGTGTGCGCGCATGCATGCATGCATATATAAATTTTTCTGCATTGGCACATATAGAAAAACTCTTGCATTTTAATTTAAGATAAGTAATATTTCAAAAAATGTTCTTGGTCTTCCTTTAGGTTAGCAATTTAATTAATTATGCTCCCTAGATAATGAAAGAACAAAAGGAAAAATTCAGGAAGACTTTTTTTATAGCAAAACTAAATATGTAAATCGTGGAAAATTTATTCAGTAGTTTATAGTGTGTAATTTCTCTTGATAATTGATAATGCATAATTTTTTCCCTTAAATATGTTTATCTGTACACAAATGTCAAAATATTTAGCTTGCATATTTAATAATGATAAAGTCCTCAATTTATATGTATAACTGCAGTTTTTTAACATAGCATCAAATTCTAGCATTCACAACTAGCAATGAATCTTAATATTCAAATTGATGAATGTAGTCTGTCAATGACACACATAGATCAAGCTCATTTTGCATTGCTTAAATTAGCCTTTTCTAAAGGCTTTGTAAGGGTAGTGATTAGAGGTGAGGGTAAAAGTATTGATTACTTCAGTATATATATATATACATAATTTGATTGTTTTTGAACTTCTGTAAAGGATTAATGTATAAGTATGGCTGAAACATTCATAATTCTAATTAGCCCATTCTAAAATAAATAACAATATGTTGCTGTAATTTTTATAAATTAAAAAAGTTTTATTCATTTGAGTTATGAAATTCATTTTAAAAATTCTATTCATATAAACTATTTTAACTAATTTTTCTTATCTCTTTGTGGATATTTTGAAAAGTTTTTTTAACCTTTCAACAGAGGTGGGAAATCAGGAGTCAAACATTTTGAAGCCGTCAATTTAAAAATTAGATTCCTGACTCTCTTGTAAAAATCTTTATTTTTCAAAATTTTAGGAGTAGATTGTGAACATTAAATATTTGGGGTTGGAATTGTTCAATTGTTTGTAATTAATTCAATCATTGGTTAATGGTGGTTGTATTATCCTTCAATAATGCAACCGCTTGCAAAGTTATTGCTTTAGAAGCAAACCAAGTTTTTAAGAGATTTTTCTTGAGTACTGAATCTTAGTAAAAAGCCATCTTGGATCAACACCAAAAAAGATATAAAAGTTATTTTATTATTTAAAAAGAAAAAAAAAAAAAGGTTTAATGTATTAATATATAGCATCTTTGTGCTTAAAATATGAGATTTCCTTTGTTTGTCTTAAGCTGTTATATAGTACTTTAATACTGTTATTTTGATAACATATATAACATGAATTTTTTGTAAGCAAATTTATAATACAAGAAGCGAGTTCCGATCTATACCTTCAAAATTGCAAAAAAGGATTTATTATAAAAATTGTTTATATATATATATAAATTCAATAAAAGTCATTGAATTTATTTCACAAATTCTTCTTTTAATCCATTAGTAAAAAATTATAGCACATGAAATTATGGCAAAGTATCAGGAATTGAAAAATCTGTTCTCGGATTCTATACCTCTGCCTCTTAATTTATTTGAACCTTTTTGTGGTACTTGGTTAAAGGGACGTCTTATGCCAATATTGCCAAATGTAGTAAATTTCATCAACTATTTTGTTCTATACCATATCTAACTTTGTGGCAGAGTTGTACTTCGAGTTGTGGACAGTTTTATTGTTCTGCAATGCATGAGGTAACAAATGGCATCCTATTAACTGAAAAGTACATTTTTAAGTTAATTTTATATCTTTTGTGTTTATAAAGTTGCATTGTTAAACTTTTTTTACGTTTTCTTTTAGAGTCATGTTAATAATAAAGGAATGCCATTAGAAGCATCATTCAGCCCAGATTCTCAGTTTGTATTTAGTGGTAAGTATATAGGCATTTCTTGTTTATTTTTCTGTTCTCCCTACTATAAAAAGCATTTTAATATACATTACTATTTCAATTTATACCAGAAAATTTTTTAGTACATTTTGACTAATAGTTACTTTTTAAAATATTAAAAAAATATTTGACAGTTTAAATTTTCGTGTTTGTTATGCTGGGTTAATATTAAAAGAACAAGATTTAAAAATATTTAATAAATAAATTTTTGAAACTGATTTAATATTCTTGCCTTAGGCCTCTACTGATGGACGAATTCATGTATGGTCTGCAGAATTTGGCTCAAAAACAGCAGAATTATTCTGCGATCATACTGGCCCTGTGCAGTGTGTTCAGTTTAATCCAAAATACATGTTACTTGCTTCTGCATGTACAAATATGGTAATTTATTTTATGTAATTATTAATTGTTTAATCTTTAGAAATCCATATCAACTAATAAAAATATTTATGTATTAGTTTTAAAGTTATAAAAAAAGGCATCTTTAAGGGATCTTATTCCATCTTTTTAAATAACTTCTTTTATGATATTTTTTATGCAAACAATTTTTTATTTGATATCATTAATTAATTTCTTTCATTTTGTTCTTTTTTTGAAAATTCTCATTTTAAATTTTCTTTAGAATAATTAGATATAAATATAAAAATAAATGCTTTCACAGAAGCATTTAAATTGAAGATTCTATTATACATCATGGTTTTAATGTATTTGAAATACTATTCCATTTTGAAATTAAATTATTTTTTTTAGTAAGAAAATAACTCCATGTTGCAGTATTTTGAGCATCTTTAATTTGAAATTTTCTGTTTTAATCAGAATGCTGTTTTTATTTTCTTTTGATCCTCTTAAAAATAAAAACTCCATCAATTTCTTTTCAGGCTTATTTTTTTTATTTAAGCAGATATAATGTTATTTGTGAATATTCTCTTTTGATAAAGCAATATTTTCACTGATTATTAAAAATAATTAAAAGGAAATTAAAGATAATTTTTAGGTGGTTTGAAAGATTGTTAAAAGCAAAAATTCTTATTTCCATTAGTAACTAAGACCTAGAAATCTCCTCAAATTTTGTTTAGCCATTTAGTAAATAAAAAATTAATTTAATTTTGAAAAGGAATTACTGATTCTGAGTTTGATTACATATCAAATTTGATATGTTTACATCTATTGATTATCATTGTAGATTGTGTTGTGTTATTTGCAATTATAATGCAAATTATGCTATATTGATTTTTTGTTTTTATTTTCAGGCTTTTTGGGTCCCTACTGTGGATGATAACATGTAAATTCTCTGCCTTCTCATTTGTAAAAATATTCTTGAGTTTTGAGGCTTCTTCCTTTAGATGTTTTAAAACTTTCATTTTCAACCTGCATTTTGACCATTTAACCTGTAAAAATGCTCCATGGTTTCATCTTTCAGAATATATATAGTCATAGGCATTTTTTAATGCTTGTCACATTTTTGCTGAAACGCTTTTATATTGCCATTTTGTTTATTTATCTTGTAGATATTGATGTTAATAAATTATGTATGTTTTGTTATTTCTATGGAAAAACACCTTATTTTATTTTGTTTTTATTGTGATATTTGTGTCAATAAATTTTACTTTGTACTACTTAAATTTATAAATTTTTTAATTGTACTATTGATATGTATATGTATAAAAATGATTTGGGTGTTTTTAAAGAAAATTGTACAAATTATGTGAATGATTTTAATATAGTATTTAACCCTCTTTAGTTCTGACTTATATGTTCTCAATTTTAATTGATATATATTTAAGATATTTCTGGACAATGTGGTAAAGCAGATCTTAAATTTTAAAGGTTTTTATAACTTGTAAATGGTAAATAAATATAAAATCTTTAATTTCTGTTATGTAGTAAACTTAATTTAATCAATTGTATGAACATTTATATTAAATTTGTGTATATTAAACTTTTGAATTAACCATTTAATTTAATTTCATAAAATTGAAAATTTTTTCATTAAAAATACTTTAATATGTTAATCTGTTTTTAAATCTATGCATTTATAAATTGTTATAATTACATAGATTTAAAAGCAGATAAAATTAATAAAAAAAAATTTTTGTAAAAAAATAAAAAAAAATTTGTTGCTGATCATTCAGTTAAACATTTATAAAAGAGTTTTTTCTTTCACATAAATACTACTGTTATATTGAATTTTTATAACAAATGGCAGTTAAGATAAAAATATTAAAATGTACCATTTCTATCACATTTAAATATTAACAATACTTGTTTGGAATTAAATAGTTAATATCTTTGTGGATCTACCAACTATTGTTTTAAAAACTTTTTATACACATATTGATTTAACACTTACTGAATGGAATATGTAAATAATTTAATTAATTTTAAAATTTTCAAGTATCATCTTCTTTAAACTAATTAGCTTAACAAAATACTCCCAAGAGATGACATTGATAATAATTATTATAAAAAGTTATATTTTATTTCAATATTTATCTTTTATAAACATCAATTGTTTAACCACTACCTTTGTTGACACAGATAATTAATTTTCTGTACTTGTGAAAAACTGAGAAAGAAACCACAATAAATAATTTTGTATAACACTTAAAGTATTAACATAATAATTTGTTTTAATATCTGATTTTTCTTTAAATTAAGAGGATAATTATTTCATTTCGATATGAATTTGTGTATCATCTGTTGCCCAATTAAATAGTACTTTCCAGTTGTGAAAGTAAAATAAAATTGTCTTCCTTAAGGATTTTAACTAGCATTACATAATTTTAAAATTAATTTCTATAGATAAACCAAGAAAATTTTCATTAATCTAATTGTTATTATTTGGAGATGCACAATCATAGGGTAATCAAAATCTAGAAATAAAGAAAAAAATTGTAGCAGTTGATAAATATTTTTTACATATTGCAAAATATTTTTGATTTATTAAAGTACTATGTCTGTTTCATTTCAATACTTTTATTATTATTAACAGAAATACATTGTCTCCAAAAGTTAATGTGCAACCTGTTTTTTGATGCTCACTATGTATATAAAAGAAAAGATGGTTTATATCAGAGGTTCCCAAACCTATTTGTCCTACAGACTCCTTTTAGAACAAAAATTATCCAAGTGTCTCCCTGTAAATTTGCCATCTTTTAACAAATAAATAGATATAGTAAAAAATTTGTGTTTTTTTTATATCTATACTGCATCTTGAAAGAATAGTAAAATAAAATTGTTATAAATAAGACGAAGCTTAAATTTTTTTGTTAAAATCGAGCATTATAACATTCACATTACATATCGAAAATTAAAATAATGAATGATAAAATATTAAAAATAATGAGAAAGATGAACCTGGCCAATTCCTGCTATCAATAAATTATTTATTGGTTATATTTTTATCAGCAGTATTCTTAAGTCAATGCAATTCTCTATTTGTAGGTTTTTTTTAAAATTTGTCACCACAGTAAACAAATATGATGAAGGCAATGCAATTAAGATACTTTTGAATTATAGCAAATAATTGGATAAACAAAATATTGCTAGTAGCCATCTTTTAATTTAAATTTATTTGTTATTACATATATTGGTTTTTTTTATTTTTTTTGAAAAATAAACTAGAACCAAGTTGGATATGTTAAATGAAGAATTTGAAAATAAAAAGTTTAAATGGAGAGCAATCAAATGTTAACAATAGGTAAATCTTCATTACATTTTTAGGACAATGGTAAAAGTGGCATTACTGTTGTCTGAAATTTAGTTTACATAGAAGATTTTGTTGTGTATACAGCTTTTGTTTTTATTAAATTAAGCTCATTGCCTTAATGTTGTATATTTGACAGAGTTTTTGGAATTCATCAAGTTGGTCATAAAGCATTGAGGTAAAAAGAGATTATAAACCAAATAGGTACTTTCTGTTAGCCAGCAAACATCTATATGAAGTAGTGATTGAATCCATTTTCAATACAAAGTTATTTAAATAAGCTGTTAATGTAATCTGATTTTGTTGATTGCTTTAATAATATAATCTCGTAACACATGCAAACATTCACTCAGATTTTTCTCCACTAAATGCAAAAATGTACAGCAAATGCTTTTTTAAATAATCGTGAACTTCGGTAGTGCATTATCAGTAGCAACTGCCAAGATAGTTACTTGGAATATTTCCTTTCTTTAAAAACTTCCAATATATGAAATATCAATTCTCCTTTAGTATCTTTTGCAAAGCTGTTTTTTGAGTTACTCTTATGATAAGAGTTGGCTTGTTAAAATGAATTGAGAACTGGGACGTATCTAAATACATAGTTTCGACATCTTGAGCCATTTCATCAATTCCTTTTTATTACTATCAATAAAATTTTTATTGTTGATAGAAATTTTATTGACAATATTAGATGTATGCAACACTGTGCATATTATCTTTTATAATTGGTAGAATTAGTTATCAATGATATATGGTTTTTTTAATTTTAACAATTTATAACAAAAGGGCAAGAAGCATGTAACACATTATCATCTTGCTTGAATACTGTTGAAAAGAATTTTGCCAATCTAGATTGTTTCAAACAATTTTCTCAAATCCTTTATCAGCATGAATGTTTGTTAAATCTTCTCATAGTCTTGAAGGCTTCATTTGATAAAATTCTTTTTTGCCAATTGGTAATATAGTATTTGTGGATGACTGAATAAAGCCATTCATCAGCTATTCAATTGATTCAACAATAATATTATCTGTAGGAATGATATAGTTAATATTTCTCTAGTCAGAACCAAAATTCTTTGCAGTAGTTGTGCTGTATTTATTAGAATAATATCCAGGATATCAGGTATAACATGGCTTTTACATAAGTCTGTAAAACACAAACTAAAATATTTATAAAACATGTTTTGTTTTTTACATTAAATATATTAATTTGATAATAAATTGTCAATATCAAATTAAATTTATGAAGAAATAATCAAAAAAATATATAAATTCTATATCCCAATAAGAAATGTATCCACGGGGAAACTTTCTTATTAAAACAATTATTTTTTACGAAACCCTGTTTTTCGCATGCATAATTATTTATTTGTAAATCATGCTTGATGTTAAAATTATATTAATTCAATAAACAACTATTTAATGTACAATTTTCCCAAATTTCAGGTTATTAATGTTCATTTGTTTGGGAGGTGGAAAACACCCCTCAGCTTTGTACCTTAACATTTGGAGGCCGTTTTTTAATTTGTAAGGATTTAATTTGCATTATGGAATTTAAAACTGAATTTAGAATTGTTTAAGATAATTTTTATCTAATACTGGATGTTTAATTAAATAATTTCATTAACATTTTTTATGTTAATAGATTTAGTAACACTTTTAACATTGTCAGTATTTATAATGAATAAAAGCACAATCAAACAAAGATGGAAAACTCTATTATAAATTTAATTAACTGAAGTAGGTTATTTAATTCAAATTAGTTGATATATTTGACAAGCAAATTTAGTATTGTTATTAAAATGATAAAATCTTATGATCTATCTCAATTTTTTTAAAAATATTTATTAGATTTAGAACATTTTATAACCAAGAAAGTTCCAACTAACCAACTCACAGTCAATTGATATTTTTTAATCTATTTTAAAAATCAAATAAATGTATTATTTTTATAATTAAGTACTACTTCCCTCAAAAGTATTCTATTACCGTATTTACTAATGTCAAGTAATTTTGACTATACTATAATGAGCAAGAACTGCTTGTCAGCTTATTTTTTACTTGAATGTTGTGACAACCATTGGCAGAAATTTGTCTTAATATTCCAAAAAATATCAATTTTTTAATTGTGCAACAAAAGTCTAGTTTTGCCAAATATAGTAAAATTAAGTATTACAAATTATGGTATTTTGGCACTGGCATATTTCCCCACAAGTAAAAACTGATTTCTTTACATTAACTGCTATTTTAGAACTATTTAAATAGTTGATTGAATATGATTAATTTTTGTTTTTAAAAGAAGCAAAGTTATCTTTTAACTTAAAAAATATTAAAATGTACAGGTAATAAAACTGACAACAATGACATGAAAAATTTATTGCACTAAAATGCAAGTACATTTTTTAGCATCAAAAATTGTTTTTAAATGAAATATGTTTTACAAATAAAATTTCGATACACATATATATACATTATTTTATACTTAATTCACTTAACAAACATGAATGATAGTTACATATATGTATAAGAAAGCAAGGCACAATGAAGAACCTGCTTATTAATTAATTTTAAAGCTGCTTAATAAATCCTAAAAAGATATAAAAATAAAAGCTATAACTTTCGTGACAAAGATGAAGCAGCCCCTTTTATACTACTAAAAATAAATAATTTAAGTATCAAATTTTTAATCTTTTCTTCATTATGAGAAATTGTATAAAAATAGGTTTTAATAAGTTTTCTTGAAAAATAAAATATTGCTAATATTTTTTTAAATAATCTATATGCATTAATAAATAATTATTATTTTCCTCTTTAAAAATGGTCGCTGTGAACAATGATAAATTTCATGCAAGCATTAGATTTTTTTAAGTATTTAAATTTCTTTTATTAAGACAGAAAGAAAAGGTTAAAACTAAACTATAAAAGCCAAAGAATTTTTTATGAGCAATCTAAAAATTAATCACTTTTGAGACATGGAGAAATGAAATGAAATCTTTAAGGAATGTCTGGAAAGGCATAAAGATAGTATAATTGAAACAGCATAAGAGAAAATTAAAAGTGAATATTAAAAAAGACCACTAGTGCCCACAACAGTCTTCTGTCAATACATAAATCAAACTTTTCAAATAAAGATGAAAATATTTATGATTAAAAAGTACAACAACAGTGTTTAAAAACATAAATCAGAAAGGCTATTTTTATGTTAAAAAAAATTGATGAAGACCCTCCACTTGGTTTAACCAAAAGAAATTAAGCAAAGATCAAGTTATATTTTAGGAGGTATCTTTTATTGATATCAAGAACGCTGTCATGATTTCTTTTGTTCTTCATTACAAAGAAGTTTTTTTTTTGTCAAAATATAATTTTCAAAACTTCATATTAACTGATTCCTGTGTACTTGATCTCAGCCTATGCTGCATTTTGCAACTTTTTGGCTGATATATCTTTACTTATAAACATATAAATATGTAAAAAATTAACTCTAATTTAATAATAGAATTATGATAATTGTAATATATTAATTTGGATTTAAATGTGTATTAAATGTCTACTAAAAATAACCCAAGAGATAGACCACTATAAAATTCCAGAAGTCCTAGGAAAAATAAGTCCAGTTAACAAAAACATTTTAAAATGCTAACAATACATTCATTAGAATTACTTAAAACTAAAACATTTACATAAAAAGAGCTTCTCAAAATCACTTGAAAGATCAAAAAATAAAAAACTGCAGACTAGCAACTAGAATATCTCAGGTTATTCTTTTGCCAAACTTTTCATACATGCATTAAAAATTATCCACTAGTCAGAATTTTCTTTTTTTTTAGATGAATTGTATAATCTTTAAAAGAATTGCTATTTTTTAAATAAAAATAATAATATCAATAAAGTTATAAAAGGGGATCATTTTGCCTTACTTTCCCTTAAACTAAAAGCATGCTTTTGAAACATAAAACAATTAGTTGACAAAGAAGTAATGATGAGAGGGAAAAAATAACCTCCCGCCACAATATTAAGAGATTTTTTTTAAATTAAATCAACAGGAAAAACAAAAGTAACATTTTTTCCACTGTAATTATTTTTTATGAATAGTTTACATTAATTTTGTATAAATAATACTGTTTAGGAAACATAATGTGTGAAAAATTCAATTTTTAAGTTCTTTATTAAATAACAAAATTTTTCAGCTGGTTCTGGTTTTAAATGGAGATATTCTTGAACATTGAAAAGATTTAACATAAGCAATGCTTGTCCATCAATTTCCTGTAAGATATAGATTAATCTTAAACATCAGTTAGAAATGCAATTGAAATAATTTTATTATTATTATTACAAGAGAATTAATTAAAAAAAAAAATATTCACAGAAACATTTTTTAAATCTATTTCAGTATTATATTTAAAAAAAAAAAGTCTCTTACATATTGTGGAATAATAGATTTGAAAATAATTTACATTTATTTAAGCAATGAATTTAGTAAAGAAAACATTTCTCATAATTATTAAATGATCACAGAAATTCAACCTTGAACTATTGCTGTCTTATTCCATGATTATGAGAGAAAAAAATTGTGTATCAAATAACCCAGATTGAGATATTATGAGGGTCAATTTTGTCAAAATGTGACTGTGTTATTTAAACAAATATGTGAAAGGATGCAACGCTTTGGCTTATGCAGTTCAACAGATATAATATAAATTCTTTTTTGTCAATCAAAGAACTGATTTTTTTTTCATTCATTTGCATTTCAATATGCAATATATATATATATGTATATATTCCTAAAAAATACATAGTTTATATATATAAACCGTGTATTTTTTATAGTACCTTAGTTATAATATTTTAAAATCATTGAAAGTGGTTGGTAACATTTTGAAGCCTGAAGAATGCATTCATATACTATGAAATATTGAATGTTTTATTTTATTCTATCATGGAGTTTGCATCACCATTTCTGGAAAGCAAAAATTTTTTTTTGTGATTCACTCATGAACTGGTTAAATACGTTCCTTCTATCTTTTACTTTAACATAGTCTTTTACATGGTGTTATCAAAATAATGGAAACACCTGTGAGAATAAAATTGACATTTGAATGCGCTTTATAAGCATTAAAATATAATAATAGCTACAGTTTTTTTAAAAATAGAAATGTATATATTCTGATAGTATGTGGTAGCTTTTATTGAAGTTCTGTAAGTTTTGGATTTATTTCAAACATGTCAAACCTTTCAAATTTTCAAGAAGCCTAATTGTAGAAGCCCATCTAGCTAGAGCAAGTGTAATAGAAACATCCCAACTTTTAGGCGTTTCTAGAGGTATGGTGTCTAAAGTCATGATAGCATACACATGGCAAAGCAAATAGTGGACGGGGAAAGAGAAGCTCAGTGAAAGAGACCCCACGAGTATAGAAGCGGATTGTGATGTCTCAAAAGCGAACAACTGCAGTAAGTGACCACAGAGCTCAATCAGCATCTGAATTCTACAGTGTCAATCATTACAGATAGAAGGCACCTTCATAAACAGGACATTTACACCAGAGCACACTTCCCAGCCACTTTGTAACAGATGTTAATGCCAAACATCGTCTAAAGTGTGTCATACTCACAAAACACATTTTGATTGCTAAGTGGAAGAAAGTAATAATATGATCTGACGAATCGTCTTTCATTTTTCCCTACAATAGGACGGGTGTATGTTTGGAGGACACCTGCACAAGGCGTATGATTGTGATTGTCTCTTTCAACTGTCAAGCATGGAGGTTGGATCTATCATGATATGAGCAGCCATGTCATGGTCTTCTGCTGGATCAATCGTAACCCTGAGAGGAAGGATCACTGGGAAGAAGTATAGAGAAATTTTAGCTGACCAGGTCCATTCTATGATGCAAACTTTGTTTCCTGCAAGAGATGGAATTTTCCAGGATAAATGCCCATCCATGCTGCGGAACTTGTCCAATCATGGTCTGATGAACACAGGATGAAGTTAAACATCTACCTTGGCCCATACAGTTACCCAGCCTCAAAATTCTTAAATAAATATGGTCTACATTAGAGTGTTCAATACGGAATTGGCATCCCTCCACCGACATCTCTCCCAGAACTTTGCCAATATCTCCATGAAGAATGGTACAATAATCCTCTAAACACTATTCAGCACTTGTGTGAATCGATTCCTAATCCAAGGCGAATCAAAAGCTGTCCTACACCAATCCCTACTAATAAAGAATTCTTTATAAATTTATGTATATTTCCATTATTTTGATAACTCCCTGTATTTTTTACTATCACTGTCTTTAAGGATACCTAATAGACTTTTTATGCTTTAACAAAATTAAATGCTTTAACAAAAAACTATATCAACAACTAATTATTGCATGGCAAATGTTTTTGATATTTTTATTGTTTGACAATTATGAACGTTTCTTACTTAACTTCTCATGATGTTAATGTTTTTAAGCCATATAAAATAAGTATATAGATATCTAATTATAAAATTCTTAAATTTATTCAATAACTGTATGATTCAAGACAAAAATATTTATATGAATTAAATAATGTATTAAGAAAAGAAGTAAAACATGTATTAAAATCTTCAGAGAATTAAAAACTGCTTACTTGTTCTTTTATTATTAATGGAGCTAAGGCGATGATATCTGTCTTTTGTAAATATTGTACAACATCTTCAACAGACCAATCAAGTGGATTACTTTCCAATAAAGTTGGTTTTGGCAGAATTGGTGGTTTCTGAAATTATAATAAAAAGAATATTAAAAAAAAAAAAAGTCTAAGAATTTCTTTGAAACTAAAAACATTACATACAAAATTAATAATAACTGAAAAAATCAAATTTTTATTTAATAAATAATAGAAAAATTTCAAAATAAATAAATACAATAAAAATAAAGTATAGCAATAAGAAAAAAAAAAAAAATCAAACTAATCAAAGTGTGAAATATCCTCTGTAGGATTTGAAGATTGTGGACTAAAATCTTCTAACAACCTCTTAGCTTTCAGCTGAGCAGCAATATTTTTCTTAGTACTGCCTACTGGTCTGCCAACTTTTCTCGGAGGAAATGGTCGAAGAGGTCTAGTTCTTGGTCTACCTCTGCGATTATGAAAAGAAACATGATGCCAGAGTCCAAAATTTGGGAGTTTAGCTCCCCGTGTTACAATATTAGAACTTGTACCGTGTTTAAGATTTTTCTGTCCATTTAGGTCAATCTTAGTTTCTCGTGGGATAGATTCTTTTTCTTTTAAATCAAATTTATTTCCTTCATCAGTTTCACTTGAGTCCCTAGATTTACTTATTTTGGATAGTGGTTCATTTTCTTCTGCTTGTGCATGTATATGCGACCAGTGTTTTCTTTTCTTTTTCCTACCAGGACCACTTTTTTTAATGACTTCTCCATTATCCGATGAAAAATGAGAATGAAGAGGAGGTCTTCCCACTTTCTTTTTCTTTACAAAATTGTAACCTGAAAAATTATAATAAGCTTTAATTTTTAAACATCATTTTATTGAATATCTATTCACACAATAAAAAACAAGAGTACACATTAGAAGTTTTAAAATTCAAACAAATTATCAATATTAGATCATTATTTGTATTAAGGAAAGTATGAATTAAACAGAAGAATTATTATTTCTCCTAATGGAAAACAGAAATAGCATAGCATAAATAAATAGGCTATCCAGGCTAGTAAGTATGTCAGATATAAAATAAGTGGAAAAGTAATTAGAAATGATGCCAGTAAATATTGCTTTAACAAAATGTAATCTACAAAGCTATACTAAATGATATTAAATCAATATACTTTGCCTAAAATATACATACGAGGGGTAAGGGGGAAAAGTTCTCGGCCTGACACAGAGATGGCGCTCCAATCAGCAAAAATTTATGTTTCCTACCTGGGTGCACGTATCATTAGTTCACATGACAAGTTTTAACTTGTTCTCTCAATTAGTTTGTTTATACGAATTTTTGCATTAGACGTAGTGCGTTTTTTTCATTTATGCGGTCATAAAATTCTTCGTTTTGGATGGATTAATCTAAGGAAATTCATCCAAAGTTGACAAAAGTTTACAGGGACTCTGCACCTTCCATGTCAACCGTTAAAAAGTGGGCAGCTGAATTTAAACGTGGTCGCACATCCCTCGAAGGTGACCCACGTGAAGGACGGCCAAAAAACCGGAAACCATCGAAAAAGTGTATGGTATCGTGTTGGACGATAGGTGAGAGTGAGATAGCTGATTCTGTGGGGATATCGGAAGAAAGAGTGAGAAACTTCTTGCACGAAGAATTAGGGAAGCGAAAGCTCTGCGCAAGACGGGTGCCACATTTGCTGAATGCCGATCAAAAGCAAATGCGCAAACTATTTTCACAGCAATCGTTGGACCAATTCAATAGGGATCCGACCGCATTTGCGCGGCAATTTATCACCATGGATGGGTTCGCCACTACACGCCAAAATTAAAACAGCAGTCCAAGCTGTGGGTGGAAGCCGGTGGTTCAGCGCCAAAGAAAAAAGAGAAGTCGATCGCATCTGCCGGAAAGGTCATGGCCAGCGTGTTTTGGGATGCGAAAGGGATCCTGTTAAATAATTTGATCCTGCCCTTGCAAAAGGCAAAAACAATTACAGGCGAATATTACTCCAACCTTCTTGACCCGCTGGATGCCGAAATTCGCGAGAACAGGCCTGGATTGAAGAAGGAGAAAGTCATATTTCACCAGAACAACGCACCTGTGCACAAGGGTGCGTTGGCGATGGAAAATTGTGGGATTTGGGGTACGATTTGCTCGGTCATCCCCCTATTCTACGCCTTTCAAGTCTTTAATGCTTCAAAGGACCGACCTATTAAAATCGTGATCCGAGGCCTCCCTGGTCACACTCCCGTAGAAGATATCGAGACCGAACTTCGAGCTCTCGAATTCCCCATTATTACGATAGCTCGGATATCAAAATTCGTACCAGGAGCCTATGCCCTCCTTTATGTTCAGTTATCTCCATCCTCGAAAACAGAGGAGATGCATAAGCCTCTCAACTCTCCTCAGTCTAAGAGTTAGTGTTGAGAGTTAGAGAGGGCAACCGGGCCCATCTGTTTGTTGGAATTGTCAGGGGGGCTACTTCCACTCGTATGCCGTCTTCTAACACGTTGTGTTAAGTGTGCTGGTCCACATAGGGCTAGGAAATGCAATTGGATCAGCCACTTAAATGTGTAAATTGTGGAGGAGCACACGCCGCGAACGCCCCCGCAAATGGTTTGGGAATTACTGCTCTGCCATAAATGCCCTGTTTATGAAGGTGCCTCTTGAATGTAATTATTGACACTGGAGAATCCAGATGCTGATTGAGCTCCGCTGTTACTTTGGCTTCAGTTATTTCTTTTTAGACGCTACAATGGGGTCTACCGTGGGTCTCATTCCCTCAGCTTCTATTTCCGTCCCTATTTTCTTTGCAGAGCTTGTCTTGCTCGCTGTCATGATTTTTTAGACAGAGTAACAGGTGGGATGAAAAGTTCATAGGCTGACACATAGATGGCGCTACTAGTATTAAATCCATATGATTTTTAGTTAGCCTTAACCTTCAAAGATACGTGTATAAAGTTGACAGCTGTTACCCTATTAGTATATGCGTTATAGCATTTTTAGTGTTCATCACGTGCAGTCACTCGGCTGACTGTCGATTGGACTCCGGAATGAAAATGATGGAGCCATGTTACCTCATTCTAATATGATATACTTTTATATTAAAAAATTGGTAGCTAGATTACATTTTAGTGCTTACGAATTATTTCAGCAATTGTTGTTGTAAACAAATACTTCAAATCAAATAAACATCCATTTTCTGGCATTTTTATATATATAAAAAAATCAATATTGGAGAAAATACAAAATTCAACTTTTTATATAGTCCTTCGTTCCCAATAGTTATACTTAGTAAAAATGTACACTCAACTAAACAAATGTAACACAAAAAGTTTCGCTTTGAAATAAAAATTGTCCAAAATATTTAACCTCAAACTTTGGGAGTTTAGGATTTGCAGCAATACATGTGAAAAG